>CAIGRT010179309.1:0-16305 GCA_903798405.1 Fraxinus platypoda
TGATGTACTCTTAGCATTATTCTTTTTGAAATCATACCAATATCATGTTCCCTTTTGAAAATAAAGGCATACCGATTTAACTTGCATACTGGAGCATGCTTGAAAAAGAATTGGTCGGTGATCACTATTTGGTTCAATAACGCCTCTAAAGTGTCATTTGAAGTGAGACTACGATAGAGTGGGCTTTTCAGATGTATCATTCAGCATAGTTCTGAGTGATATAAAGTTGAATGCCCATCTCCATCAATTATAGCTTTTGACAAAGTGACTTGAAATGGAGTGAACCTACTATTGCTGTTTGGAAAACCTTGTATAATAAATTAATATTAAAATATTTATGAGTTGTGAGTCGATCATATGGTTCTTTTTCCATCAAGCAAAAAACTAAGACAAGGGAATATCAAACCATAGCATGTATCCAGTATATAAGTGAAACACGTTAATTGTCAATTCTATCTAGTGCGGCTCGCTATGCTTAAAACAATGAGCAAAAGATAAGTGATGAAAGAATTTTGAGTGTGAAAACAAAATAAATCTCAATATGTTGAAGTGATCCCCAGATACCATACTGTATTAGTAATGAAAGAATTGTGAGAATCAGTTATCAGTGTTAACATTAGATTCCTCTCAAGGAGAGTTACATTAATATTTCTATCACATTGCACACAATAGAATATATAAATTATGAATGAACGAAGTCAAACAAAAAAATGATGAATTAATTTAACATCTTAGAAGAAGAATCGGGCGACAACAGTAGCACTGATGGCGACAGAGACATTCAAGCCGGTGGCACTATTGGAATGGTCATTCTCAAGAGCAAATGCGATGGCGACGGGTCCATCAGCAGTAACGATGGGTGAGTTGGACTTGGCCTCCTCAGCGGGGGCTGGGGGAGATGATGGCTCTTCAGTAGGAGATCCTGCCGGAGACTCAGGAGCGAGAGAGCTCACAGGTAGTCCGACAGCGGAGCTGGAGGCCTTGGGNTTGGCCTCCTCAGCGGGGGCTGGGGGAGATGATGGCTCTTCAGTAGGAGATCCTGCCGGAGACTCAGGAGCGAGAGAGCTCACAGGTAGTCCGACAGCGGAGCTGGAGGCCTTGGGGGCTGCCACGGGCACTGAGATTGGAGATGCCTGAGGAGTGGCAACAGGAGTGACGTCGAGGGTGGATGCAGACTTTGTTGGAGCAGCAACTGGGAAGGATGATGGGGCGCTGCTAGGTGACTGCGTAGTGACCACTCAGGCAAGTGCGACGAAAAGGAGAGCAAAAAACAACCACCGGCGTGCCATTTTTCTGATGAGTTAAATAATATTTTTTAATCTCGTAGATTGCATTACTTCTCTATATCCTTAGAGAAACACTGCACAGCTCAAGAATGAAGAAAACAGTAGGGTGGTGGGAGGTTTTTATAGGGTGGAGATGGCGGAAATCGCCGGTGGATGTATAGATAGTTATATTCCAGTTTAAACGGTGTTACTAAGTATTTTGGCAGAAAATAACTGATCCATTTTGAAACTCAATTCTTGGAAATGATAGCCCAATAATAACAAATTAAGAGGGGCTGAATTGGTTATTAAAATTTTTTCGAAAAATTAATTCAAGTTTAAGCACTAATCAAACAAATATGCACAAAAACGAAAGGAATACGTAAAAGGAAAGAGAGTGCAAACGATGTAATTGTGGAGGTTCAATCCAAAAGATGATCTACGGCCTCCGTTACCAAACTCTTCGTCACGAGTAAGGCCTCACTATATTTGATTGACTTGTGGTGCAATCCAAACATTTTCTTTGTTAAATATACTGTAATTTGTTACAGATAGAAGTGTGCAGTAATCACTTAAAAATACAAGATGAGGTTAACCAAGTTGTAATTCACGAACTCATTCATGCATATGATGACTGTCGTGCTGCAAATTTGGACTGGTCTGATTGTGCTCATCATGCTTGCAGTGAGGTTAAGAAATTTCTTTTTTGCTAGGTTTCATATTGGAGTTCATTTCTTACTGATTTATGTATTACGTTTATATTGTTTCTGAAATTAGATTCGAGCTGGTCATCTCAGTGGTGATTGCCATTATAAAAGGGAATTACTGCGCGGATTTGTAAAAATACGAGGTCATGAACAAGTGAGTTTTCTTCTGTTACAAAATTGTCCATTGTTGCTTGAAAATTCTTGTCAAATCTGGCTTCTATACAATCAAAGGCGTTAAATATAATCGAAGGAACACGCTTTGATTTCCCTGAAAATCTCAATAAAAGAACTGTCTGAAGATTTATTTATTTTTTTTGGTCGTGGAACAAGCTTGTGACTTGGATTGTAGTTATAGGTGCTATTATCTGTCATTGGATTTGGGCTTATAGGAGCGTTGGCTAGCACAGAATTATGAGTTTAATGCAAATTCCAAACACCCCCTATCAAAATAGCTGAAAAATATTTCAAATTTTTGAAATAAAATTCACTTATTTAAAAAAAAATTAAAAAGAGGTTGGTATGTGAAAATGATAGAACAAAGCGTTTTAAATGCCAATAGCATAACTAATTAGACGGTGAGCTAAATTTAACATACCAAAACTTGCTTCATTCTAATTGATGTCGGTGTGTATTTTACACATTAAGTCATTGTTTACATATTATGAGATCCACAACTTTTATCAAATTTTTAACCATACATTTCATCAACTCGTATCAAAATCCACTAAAAATTTGATTTTTAACTAAATCAATCAGGAGCTATACATCAATAATGAAATTAATTAACTGGATTATTCCATAAACAGATCTAGACCTAACAATCGCTAAACTTCATCACACGTATCTTTACAACACCGTTAAATCTAACGTACTAAACTTAACTTGTTTAATCCCAATCGAGGACCGGTTATAGAATAGGATAAGAAGGACCAAATTTTAATTAGTATGGGCTTTTAAACCAAAATAGAAGGAGAGTGGGGGGTGGAGTTGACAATTAAGAAAGACAATCGGTGTTTCTTTGTTTGTGTCACACGTCGTGTGTATAGACTATAGAGTAGATCGCCAGATTCAGCATTACACACATTGATACTGACGATGCGTGTGTGGTTCTCCGCCCAAATGTACATTCTCTCTCCCCATTTAATTCCATTCCTCATTTACTCTTACTCTTAATATTCCTCTTCTCCATCCTTAATTTTTCCTCTGCAATCTGCCCCCATTTTTCTTTCTTTCTTTTTCTTCTTCATGGCTCCATCAGTAGAATCTCAGCAGCCACCGGTGGAGGCGGAGATTAATATTCAAAACGCCACCGCCACCACTACCACCACCAGAGTTGAAGATGAAGTGCGGCCCATCAAATCAAAAGTCACAGTTGTGGGCAGTGGGAATTGGGGCAGTGTCGCTGCTAAACTCATTGCCTCCAACACCCGAATGCTTAGCTCTTTCCACGGTTTGTCGTCTTTTCTTTCTTATTGCTCTCTTGTCCAATTTGTAAGTTGGGTTGTTGGACGATTAATTATACTTATATCACGTAGAACACAATCGAACGAGAACAAGAAAGAGAAAGAAAGAAGATAACAGAGAAAAATAAGAGAAGGGTGATAGTACAGAGGAAGATAAAAATAAAAATGCGACGATTCCTTTATATAGGTTTAACTCGATCTAATTTAGGTAGCTAATAAAAAAATGCCAAAATCTATTAAATGAAACCTTAATTACATGGTGTATAATTTAAATGATTATAAGTCGGAATTTGTGAATAATAAGTAAATATTAGTTTTGGATAAAAAGTATATTTAATCAAGAATGATTATAAATTATTCACCAACCAAACATGGACTAATTGTCCAGTCGATTATGCATTTACAAGTTTAAATTGAATTTTTGTAGATGAAGTGAGGATGTGGGTATTTGAGGAGATACTGCCAACGGGAGAAAAACTCTCAGAAGCCATCAATCGAACCAATGTAATTTTTTAGTTCCCAATGTCACGTGTTATTATTTTTCTCGTTTTCGTATCAATTCTTGCAATTTATATATATATTATAAATGTCTTCTTCCATAGGAGAATATTAAATATCTTCCGGGAATAAAGCTTGGTGAAAATGTTGTTGCAGACCCTAACCTTGAAAATGCAGGTAATTATATGACCCGTGCTACGTGTGATGGACATTTATTTATTTATTTGAACGCTTTCATCGAATACCTGGCAAATTTATGATTTTAATAAAAGGGTAGTGTTACCACGTTGAATGACTTCATCAAAAATTTTAGGCAAATAAAAAGGGACAATTGTTTATTTTAATTTAATCTTTAATGTGGAGTTCGTCTGATAATTTACAATGGAAAACTGGACAGTGAACGATGCAAACATGTTGGTATTTGTAACACCACATCAGTTCATGGAGGGCATATGCAGAAAGCTTGTTGGGAAGATAAGAGAAGATGCTGAAGCAATTTCGCTGATTAAAGGAATGGAAGTGAAGAAAGAAGGTCCATGCATGATCTCTACCCTAATTTCTGAACAGCTTGGAGTTAATTGTTGTGTTTTGATGGGGGCAAATATTGCCAATGAGGTCTTTGAGCTTTACTTTTTCTCTTTTTATACTCTGTGTGGGCAACTATTTCTCGATTCTAATGGTTTGTGTAATGAGTCACTGCTGTTTTTGCAGATTGCAGTCGAGAAATTCAGCGAGGCGACTGTTGGATACAGAAAACATAAAGAGATTGCAGAAAAATGGGTTCATGTATTCAACACTACATACTTCATGGTCTCAGCTGTAAGCGAAAATATGTTACCTTCCAACAACTTATATGCCATTGATGGCCTAATTACATCGAATTACGTATAAAGTACAAAATTATGAGCTTCTGTATACATTCTTCACACACTACATAAATAAAATAGGTCCAAGATGTGGAAGGAGTTGAACTATGTGGTACACTGAAAAATGTCGTGGCCATTGCAGCAGGTCTGTACTAACTTGATCTGCCAGTGTCATTTTCGACAAGTAGTGATGTCATTTTTAAAAAAATAATGGCTTATTGTTCAACTGATGAAACAGGATTTGTGGACGGGTTGGAGATGGGAAATAACACCAAGGTAAAGCCAAATGACGTTTTATGTTAAAACTTATTGCAATGGTATCATCATGGTGGAGAAGTTGATTGATCAATACGTGTGATTTACCAGGCTGCAATTATGAGAATTGGTCTGAGGGAAATGAAGGCCTTTTCCAAGCTACTTTTCCCTTCTGTCAAAGATACTACTTTCTTTGAGAGCTGCGGTGTAGCAGATCTAATAACAACTTGCTGTAAGTAGGCTAGTCAATAGACTCAATACCTCTATGAATTGTTTGGTAGGGATAATTCGATAGTGCTAGATGGTATACAAGTATGTTTCAAAGCTAAAATCTAGTTACTTATTACATCTAGTCGTGTTCAATGCTTCGTACCAAACTTGTATTGCCATCCTTTTCGTGAATTCCTAATTTCCCACCAGTATTAGGTAAGACATATGAACGTTGTGATGTATTCTGATTTCAGTGGGCGGAAGAAACAGGAAATGTGCTGAGGCTTTTGCCAGAAATGGTGGAAAAAGGTGCATGCTAAACGAGTGATCTAATTACTAGACAATAATGTTGGTGCAGAACTGCTCATTAATCCTTATTCGACTTCTCTGTACAGGTCTTTTGATGAGCTCGAAGCAGAGATGTTACAGGGCCAAAAATTACAGGTAGATAACACATTTAATAGAGCATAAATATTCATATCCAAAGTCGGAAATTCGAAGAAATTTCTCTCCATAGATCAATAGTATGAAAGTGAATTTTTTCCCCAATAAATCGGTTGAGCTCAGTTATCTAACCCTGTCTTGAAACTTTTGAAGGGTGTCTCAACGGCAAAAGAGGTTTATGAGGTGTTAAGCCATCGGGGATGGTTAGAGCTGTTCCCTCTTTTCTCGACAGTGCATGAGATTTGCATAGGTCGCCTTCCACCTTCAGCGATTGTCGAATACAGTGAGCACACTCCCAAGTTTTCCCTTGTGGGAGGTTCTGATCAATTATTATAAAATTTAAATGAACAAAATCAATAGAAATTATGTTTCCTTTTCAAATTGCTTGTGCTGAAATTTGTTCCTCTGTATAACTAGTATGGCTCTTAGAGCTTAGAGGCAAATAGTACTTATGCTACATGTAAGCAGTTGAACCCGTGGTACCAGAAAATTTAATAGCTTTGGATTGCAGATCTCTCTCTCTATTGTGTGCGTGCGTGAGTTTCCTCTACAGTTTGAGCATATAGGAAGCTTGGTTTGAGAATCTGCAATGGGAATGCTACTCTTCCTTTTTCTGTTCTATCCCTTTTTGACAAAAATGCATTTTGGAATAGTGATTTGACGAAGAATGTGTGGTTAAAAAATAAGGAAAAGTTTTGGATTTGCGCATAATATTATTTTATTGAAGAATGTAGAGTTGAGAATAAGAGAATGAAAAATGTATTTTGGAAATAATGAAGATCAAACAAGGGCAAGATATTTCCATTGGAGTAGAATTTGGATTTAGATCTACCGGGATGTAAATGAGGATGCAAACGTGATTTTGAAGATATCAATTTACAATTAATTTTACACCACCATTGGAGATGCTCTTAAAAGGGCTTAGAGAAAACTGAAAATTGTTCACCTATCACGATGGCCCATACGTAGAAAGATTGGAAGAATAAAAACCATTTATGAAGGTGTAACAGACTGGGAATTCTTTTACTAGCATTATTTGCCAATTCAATCCTTTCTTTAGTTAGCCTTGTTTATCTATGTATTCATCAAGATCCTCGTTTGTCTACATTAGACGAGTTCCCACAGCCGACATTGCAAGATAGCTCACCCATGCCATCCAGTCGAGCCCAAACCACTATGCTCGAGCTTTCCTGAACAAATTAGCCTAAAAGTAAACCTAATAGAAACAATACCTGTTAAGAGTATACTATAGCTGAATCCATCTAAATCAATTTGATCAAACAATTTGCATTATCATTGGCACGAATTTTCCAACTCAAACCAGCTTGATAGATTATGCTCTGGATCATTTTCAGTCACACTGCTTTTATTACACTTAAAAATCTTTTTATTCCCAACAAAAAGTGGCGTAGCATACAACTAGTAATGAGTAATAATATCCTCCACAACAAAATGCTGATAAATTATCAAAATAATTCAAGAAAAGGTAGAAATACTGAAACTAACTTTTGTTCTTGAGACTCTTCCTTAGCTTCCTCAACTTGTGCCTATTCATCTTTCTTTTCCTCTTCTTCTTCACACTATCAGCCCAGATAGTGAGAGGACTCTCAGCAACGGTTTCTTCATCAGGTTCGGATCCAATTGATCCGATTGAAGAAGAAACTGGGTGCAGAAAACACCCAAAAGAAAAGCTCGGGTAGAAATGTGAAGAAATGGAAGGATACAATCTTGAACCCGTTATTTCCCCACAACCGGGAAGGGGGATTTGATCAGCTAATATAGTGGTTTGGGGGATTTGGGTAAGCAGATATGGTGGCTGCAGTGGAGGATGGTTGATCAATTTTGTAGCGTATAGGGACTGATTTCTGAAGAATTTTTGGAAGATTGAAGCAGCCATTTGCTAACTATAAAAAAAATTGAGAGAGAATAGTATAAAATTGAAAGAGGGGAAGAAAAAATTGTTCGTTAGGGTTTCAGAATAGTAGTTGTTTGGGTAATTTCACGCCCAATTTCAAGACACAAACCAGTATTTGATTAAGCCCCTATTTGCCCATTGTTTAACTTTTAAAACTTATCATTTTCAATTACACAATCACGCAATAAAATATTTTATACATAAAATAAATAAAAAAATTCATCATTTAACCATATATTCTTCTAAAAATACTATTCAAAACTCTCATTTTTTTTTTTTTTGAAATAATGAATACCAAACATGGGCTAAATAAATACACACAATAAGGAAAAATAAAGTTGTAACTTAATTTTAAATTCCTAGTTGCTCGGTTCATCTTTAACGAATACAATTCACAGAAGACTCGAGCAATATAGGGTCTTAGGCAAAATCATATGCTGAAATTTCTTCAATAATCACTGACGCTATTATCATTGACGATTCTTATGGAAATCAATATATGTCAATTATTAGGAAGAAATTACGAACAATGATATTGTCGGTGATCACTTACACGCATTTATTTATTGATTATCAATTATAACATCATCGATAATGTTGTTGGCAACTATTGACGGTACATCAATGACCACGAGCTACGAAGCCGATAAAATTTTATATTTTCTACATTTTTTCATTTTTTTTTATGACTAAAGAAGCGAATATGTTAAAATGTCATTTTATTTTCTTCTTTATTTATAAAGAAGTTATTTTTAATTTTTTTTATTTTATTTGACATTATATTTCCTTAGTAGTTAATTTTTATATTTTTATTACTTCATTTATTGATGAATTTTCGTCAATATGTATTGAGCTCTTAATATTTTTTTTAATATTACTAACTAGGTCATTCATAATCTTATATTATTTTTTCTTTTCATTTAATTATCAAAAGAAATCAAAAATTAATTCTTATTTTTTTTATATTTTTACTATGTATCGATGAAAATTCTATTAATAAATAAATATATTTATTTAAGACAGATTTTTTATATTATATAATCTAAAGAAAAAACTCTATTGTTATTTATTTATTTTTTATCACATCATTGGCGATTTAATTTTTCATTTATCAATTTAAATTTATTAAAATAAATTTTCATTTATCACCGGCTGAATAATATGATTTATAGATTCTGTTTGGAAAATTGTTTGAGAATTTTTTTAAATTTTGAGATTATTACCATTTATATTTTCATGAATTTCGCGAGATTATATAAAATAAAATAAAAAATTGAAAGGTTTCTGTATTGAGAACTCATGTGCTATAAAATTAAAATATTGAGGATTCAATTGCTTTAAATTATAAGTTAAGGACTTATGTTATTCCAACGGAAAGTTCTGGCTAGTGTGGCAATGACATCACGACAAGTGTGCCCGTGGGGCCTGGTCTCTATATATAGCCCCTGAAGAAAGGCTCTAAATTCAAAATCCATATTGAGCTTTCTAAAAGATGAGGATTAGGGGTAATCAAAATCCCAGGAATCCAAGATCGAAGAATTCAACGGGTGAGGTTCTCTTATTCTTTTTCATGTATGTCTCTTTTGTTTTACTTTCAAATTTACTGTGTTAAATATCAAAACTCAGTTGCTCTAGGGCTTCTAGTTTCTGCTCGCTTAAGTTCCAGTAATTGTATGCCTATGGGGATTAGGGTGTGCAATTTCGAGATTCTGTTTGCACAGTTACTACTTACTTGTATAGTATTTAAACTATTGAGTTGGTTATTTGTGCGGAAGTGGCAACAGAGCATTGTTGAAGTTTCAAATGTATTTTGGAGCACGAGAATTCAAGTTGTACGTAATTCAACCCTAGTTGTCATAATGTTGATGACAAGCCTTTCATAGCATGAATTTTGAAATTCTGTTAGCAGAGAAAATGACAATAATTTTCTCATACGTTTTGAGGAAAACACAGTGGGGATCCTTAGGATATAGAGCGACCGGGTCCCAGACGCTTCCTGGTTCTTGAACTGAAATTGTGGGTACCCGACTCTCGAACAGAAATTGTCCTTTTTACAAGTTATATTTTTTGTAATTTATTCACTTGTCCATTACCCCGATAGGATGGAAAGAAAAGTTGACAATTCTGATTGTTTTGCCGTTTTCAAATGAATGGATTTATGTGGTTTTTAGCATGTCTAAAAGCTAGTGCTTCCTTATTGTTGGGTTCTAGTTTTTGGTTCGTTGTTTAGGTATGTAATTTGGTGTTTATACTCTGCTAGATATTGGATGCTATTTGGTGACTTATTTTGTTACATATTGGATGCTATTTGGTGGTATTTGCAGTAGATTAATTTTAACTACAAATTTCATTGAATCCACAACTTTTCAACTACATATTTCATCAATTTCAATCAAAAATCTAATTTTAATCCCTACCAAACAGGGGCTAAGAAATATGTTGAAATATATATTTGGTGGCATATTTTATTTCTTCTAGATATTTGGAAGATAATTCGTACTATCGCTCACAGTTTTTAAAAAAATGTTATGGGTAGAACCGAAACTGGCTGATCGGGTTTGATTTCATTAATTACGTGGACCAAATGGTTTCATTTACGAAGTACTTGAAGTGTAATGGGTAGTTTCGGATATTGAAATACCGAACCGATCCATCCAACACCCATATCGGGATTAGGGTTTGCAATATCGAAATTTCGTTTGCACATTTATTTATATAGTTATCAAGCTATTGATTTGATTTTTTGTTTTGGAAGTGGAATTGAGCATCGTAGAAGTTTCAAATGTATTTTGGAGCCTGAGAATTCAATTTATATGTAATTCAATCATAGTTGTCATTCTATGATGACAAACCCTTTATAAAATGGATTTTGAAATTCGGTTAGAAGTGGGAATCTGGGGATTGCAATAACTTTGCTAACGTGTTTTGATGAGTTCACACGACGGAGATACTTAGGATATTCTTTCAAGACTTCCATAAGAAAGATATTCAATTTAACTATTTGTTCCACAAAAACTCGTACACATGATTATGTCATGTCACACAACATCGATTCTGATATGTCATTATTTTCTGACATTGAGTGGGCATGATTATTTGGGTGTAATGTCAGAAACTTCAAGGGACATGGCCGCTGCAGTTGAAAACAGTAACGTAGGACCAGACTTCTTTGGTTTCTATACAAGTGAAGTAGCAGAGTTATTGTCTCAAGATGATAATTTTATGCCTTCCTCACCTCAAATTTCTGGATTAGCTGGAAACCTTCTTGAGTTGGACAGAGAAAAGGGCACAAGTAGGAACAGTTGCACAAAAAAAGAGAACAACAATATTAGTGGTTCTGCTTTGTTATACACTAATGGAATAGGTTCTCTACTGCCAGAGATTAAAAAGGAAAGGTTGAAGTCATTGCTTTGTCAAAGTGTGCTTACTCTTGGGCAGGAAGTAGACGAGGTATATATCTGTTGATTTCCATTTCTTTTTCAATCTTTCTCCCTTACCCCCACTTTTGACTTAAGGGCATGAGCAACCAAGTGCATTGATTATCTGGATATAAATTAGATACAGGATTACGGCTTTACTTGGACAAATGGGGCCGTCCATGGAGCATGGAAGCTTGGCAATGTATATGCATTCATCATTAATTTTTGAAAGTTGTTTACTGTATCCTCACCCTATATCTAATTTTGTTGTAGATGATAAATCCTGTACTTTCGATATGTCGAATACGATCATGCTTGAGATACAAAAATGGCCTATTAAGCTTGGATGGCTCGGGATGTGAAGTTGATCAAGTGGTACGCCCTCAGAAGAAGCTAAAAGTGTTGCCTTCCTCTTTGGTAAGCTATCGGAAATGCACAAATAAATGTCTGGTAAAAACTTTGTTTGTTGACTTTCTGTGCATCAGACTCTTCTTCTATTTATGATTTATCTCTTGTCAACTGAAAAAGAGTCAGAAAAAGAATTCATAAGAAGAAAGAAAGAAAGTCAAACATGCACGGACATAAAAAGGGTTGTTGAGATGGCAATTAAATTTCAGATCGAGTCCTATATGAGATAGATAAGCAACGACTCATGAGGGGTTTGACTTATAAAAGTTCTGGCAAGGTGGATTGGCTACGAATATGATCTAACCTCGCAGAAGTCAATGATGTTTTGAAAGGATTTATCTTGTTTGAAACATTTTTTACTCTTTTCTTTTGTACTTTTGATGGGCATACGTATGGGGTGATGTCTTGTAGTGTAATACCATGGTAGGGATTTGTTGCATGTGATCTTACTGCATGTATAAGCGGTATTCTGCCATGCCTTATTTTATTCTCTACATTTTTGTTTGTGTCAAAGATGCTTGTCATTTTTTTTCAACATCTAGACTTGAATGACCTTACTTGGGAGGAGGCTGTTCCTTACGTATCCATTATATGATTAAAGGCCAACTAATACTATCTTGTTGGGATAAATTTATCTTGAGCTTTCTGTTTTTACCTTCTTACATACAGGATTCAGAAAGTGAACACGTGCATTTGGCTGTACCAGGGAAAGAAGAATCCAATGATGTCATGAAGGAATGCACCCAGGACCATGAAAATTGTACCCCTCAGCTGAGGGTTGGGACCGATGGAACCAAGGTGCCTGGCACTTGTTATTTCTTGTTATCTGTTGCTGTATTGTTTTTTTCTGGTGGCAGGTTGGTTTATACTTATGTAAAGTTGTCTTTCAAAGAATTGATAACCTCAGGCAGGCAAAAACACAGAAAAACTAATTTGGTTGCGGGGTTGCATCCATCATCCCTTATCCTAAATTTCCACACATCAAATATGGCTTTACCTATCTGTTGAAAATATGAGAATGCTTGAACAAAATGCAGGCACTAAAATCAATATGGCCTGTTATGCTCTCTTGACTTTTAAATATCCTTTTCAATAAATGAACGGGGAAATTATCTTTCAAGACGTTCTTAACAAACATAGAACATGTGTAACCACCAAGAAGTTCTTATTAATGCATAATCATAGTTTGTGATCACTAATTTGCAAAGGAATCAGGGATGGAAATTTCGTTTAATCTTATTGCACAGCAATAAATATATGTTTGCTGTTGTCATATGCGTGTCTATTGTTGGACCATTAAATTATAACAGAATAAAGCATGTGCATATTTGTACAATCTTATATGAAGTGTTATAGTACAGTCAATTCTGTGTCAATCTTTTAATTCACTATATAATATCCTCTATTGCACTTAATAGATGATAATACAACTTTGATTGGGTATACTCATGGTAATTCAACAATGAATATCACTGGAAAAAATCTTGCCAAAACATATAGAGAGTATCAAAATTTTCATGAATGCTGTTTAACAAGGGCTGCAAAACTATGATTTATCACAATTTTCATGTTGTGAAAACATTGCTGATATATGATTTATTACAATTTTCATGCCGTGAAAATATCACTGATATGAAGTTGTTTGTTTCATTTTATCCTTTAGATTGATGATGACTTGCGCTACATTTTGGAGAGTGATAGCACCAAAGTAGAGGAACTGATGAAGAAGTATTCTGATGAATTGTCCACCATGGTATTTATATATCAAGAATCACTTCTAGTTTACGTGCATGAGTGAACTATTATAAATTATAGTATCAACCATCGACATGTTGAATATCTTCAGTTAATCCATAATGAAAATCTGCTGGGTGTATTTTACAGATTTGCCATATGGAGCAGAAGCTAGAAGAACTTCTTGACATTGTAATGTCCAGTTGCAGGTATATCTTGTACTATACTTGTGTAGAGTCTAGTTGATTACTGCTTAATGTATTTTTTTTGGCTGTGTCCAAACTCTTGGAATTTGTCTAGTTAACTTACTTAATTTTTTGTCTTTTGTTTATATATATATATATTTCAAAAAATCTCTCTTTACTTGAAACACTTTTATACGGTTTGTGTTTCAGTAGTAGCTTGGCTTTACAGTCAATAATAATCCATATAGGTATTAATTTTTGTGGTAACAAGCATAGTTATTAAACCTGATCCTGGGCATTGACCCGGAAAAGTTGCCGGTCACCAAGTCATTCATTGAACCAGCAGGTCATTTTGGTCGGACCAATGGGTCGATTCATATGCATTATAAATCATTTACACTTTCTGTTTTTTTAAAAAAAATAGAAGTTTTAAATGATTTATTGTTGATCACAAAAAATGAAGAATTTACTCGTTTAGTTTTTCATGTACAATATATTGATAATGAATGATTTTCATTTTTGATACTTGAAAGTTACATTATATATATTCAGTTTCATGTATTGATCAATACAAGACACTATCCTTGTGGTTCGTGACTTGCAATAAAGATCCAAGTGGTCTGGGGATCAAACCCCAGCCTCTTGAATTTAGAATTTCTTAATAAAAACAAACCCTCCAGGTTTACCGGTTGATAAAACTGGCTGGTTCATCCAGGTCAACACCAGTTTAGTTGCTTAGCAGTTTAAATATACTAACTGGACCAGACCAAGGTCCAGTTCGGTTTCCTGGTCGGGCCGGCTGGTGTTAGCAAGGCTCCCGTTCTGCTACACCCCTCTTCTCTTCCCACCCATCTCCAAAAGAGATGAGACAAAATTGAAAAGAAAAAGAATACAGCAGGGAACAATGGGCAAAGATTTCCTTCAAAATCTTTGCCAGTTGATACTAAGACTAGATCCTTGGCTTATCTGGTCACCTTTTGAGTTAGGTGAACATTAGGGATAGCAAAATTTCCCGTCTCCAACTGCCCCATCCTGAATGAGGTTGGGATTCCAGGCGAGGATGGGGAACATCCTTGACCTGGTAACCTTCCTTTGTTGGAAGATAAAAATATTTTCCCTTTCTGGGAATTGAACCCAGGTCACCCATGTGGAAGGTGAGTATTCTCACCACCAGACTACAACAAATACATTAGTCTTATGGCCTCTTTTTTAACATATCAATGATTGTTGTGCTTGTTTTCACAAGTCTTAATTTTCACCTACAGGTCTATGACCCTTACTGAGAAGCAACAGCTGCGTAAGTTAATTCAGAGTCTACCTCCTGGAAATCTTGATCGTGTTGTGGAAATCATTAGACATCGTAATTCATCAAAGAATAATTCTTGTGATGAGGTCCGTGTTGATCTGGACGACGAGGTAGGTACAAAAGATCTGGTTGGTTATTTGTTGTGATAGTTCCAATTTGAACCTGTGCAAAGCTAATTCTAAAGTTGTTGGTAATTTTGTAGGACATAGCAACATTATGGAGATTGTATTACTATGTGACAGCCGTTGAAAATGCTAGAACGCTCTGTGAAGATTGAAAATGGTTGCTGTAAATTTTTTAACAGTGATTGCTTTTGGAGAGATCATCTTCGATTAATCATAGGTATTCTCCTGCAATTTTAGGCGAGATCTCTTTTTTCTTGTAAATGTTGAGTTTTTTGTTTTTCTTGTGATACTCAGAAAGTCAGAATGTAAATAAGTGATGAATGGTAAATTTTCTGGTGAAACCTCATCCTGTACATTGTCTTGCTTCAAAATTCTCTTAAATGGTTTTATTGGAGCGTAGCATTATTTTGTCAACTGCCCTTTATATTTTCATCGGTGATTGTAGTTTTTTCTGTTTGAATTATAAGATTATGCCTTAAGTTTAACAAGAACCTTACTTTAGTAGAAAAAGGCAACAAGCAAAAGTAAATTCAGTTGTTCGGAATCGAACCCAGGTCTCGTAATTCAAATTCGATTTGTATATAGAAGTTCAAATTCTGAAGTCTAGGACCAATGTGCAAATCTTGTACCGATGAGATTTGTTTGCACAGTGTAAATTCACAGTGTTGCATAAGTCCTTCTGTTGATGTTAGTTTTATGACCGTAGAATTTGATCAATAGGCATTCGTTACTGACCTTAATTGCACAGTGGCGTGCATTACTTAGGCAGAATAAATTCCATTCTTAGGAAAATTATGATACATGCTCGGGAACACACCAGTCAACATTTTCAGGAGTTGTAAATATTGACAAAGAAGTAAAGTTCACAATAAAAGTACGGACTTCTTTTCATTTCCTACGCCCACGTTTTTTCCTTGGTGCTTAGGCTTGCCTTTAGCCGCCCAAGTCTACAATAGGTGGTCAAAAATTGGATTGACTCGCCTTTTCCACACCTTCTCTATAAGTGAGATTTTTTCCACGCCTATGGCTATTGAAGTTTTGCCTTTTCCGCCTTTAAGAACACTGCAAGGATGGTGAATGTTCAAATCTTGAAAATGAAAGCATTCATACAAAAAGTGAGAGATATAGTACCCATAACAAATGAAGGACAATAATCTTGTTACACTATGTCGACTTCTGTTAGAATGTTCGCTCTGAGTATTATCTTTCTCAAAATAACGTCTCTCAAACTCAAATTCTGGCTAAATTTTATAAAGAGCTTATGGTTTCGTATTGGCACCACCTAAAAAGATACAAGAATTACTAACAACCACCTGAAAAGATACAAGAATTACTAACAACGTGGAGTTTTAAATTGGTGCGGATACATAAAGGTATACTTGTAAAATTTGTTCAAGCATCCCTACACTTGAAAATGAAAGCATTCATACAAAAAGTGAGAGATATAGTACCCATAACAAATGAAGGACAATAATCTTGCTACACTATGTCGACTTCTGTTAGAA
>CAIGRT010179357.1:0-18695 GCA_903798405.1 Fraxinus platypoda
TATTGAGATATATAGCTGGAACACTCAGAGTAGGTTTGATGTTTAAAAAGTGAACTGATTCATTAACAATGAAAGAGTATGTAGACTCTGATTTCGCTGGGGATAAAGACCAAAGAAAGTCTACTACTATATATTTATTTACACTAGGTGACAATTGTATCACATGGAAGTCACAGCTTCAACCTATTTTCACATTACCCAGTATAGAGGCTGAATATGTGGCAATTGCTGAATCTGTAAAAGAATGTATCTGGTTAAAGAGAATTTTGGGAGAATTGAATTTTTTACATGAAACACCTACAATTATCACTCATAGTCAAAGTGCTTTACTATTATGCAAAAATCCTATTTATCATGAGAGATCCAAGCATATTGAGGTGAAGTACCATTTTATACGTGAGAAAATTGCATGTGGTGAGATCATTCTTGAGAAAATTCATACTGATGTAAATCCATCTGATATGGGAACCAAAATTCTATCTGTGAGTAGTCTAGATCTTTTTTATCTTTACTGTATATTGATACTGGTTGATCTTTTGTAGGTACTTGAGCGATGATGTAGGGTAAATTACCGTCACATGCATTGTAGCAACTAGAGATAGTGAGAGGTTTCAGAACCAAGGTGAAGACTGTGAAATGTGGTTCTAAAACCCGATTTTGGAAGTGAAAATGCGTTTTTACTTTTGCATGTCCACTTGGTGTGATTTCATTGGTCTCTTGACCATGACCTGGATATGTTTTTTATTTGGTGCATTTTGGACCGTTAGATCTTGATCAACAACTGGGGCAAAAACCCACTTATTTCACTTGGGCTACAGTGGCGTTGTACTTCTCATTTTTTCATACGGTTTCCATTCTCTCTCTGTAAGGCAATTTTTCTTGTGTTCTTCGAGGGTTTAATTCGAGCCTTGAGTTGTGTTAATCTTGGTTTTGTATTGTGCATCAATGACTAAGCCTGAAGTTTTGTATAATTTTGGGTTGTGTTCAGAGTTTTAGATTTCATTTGACTCCAAATAAATCCGGTAAAGTTGCACCGTTTTTTGCTGTGAAGTTTCTAATTCTTGTATAGTGTAGGCTGATTTTGGGAGATCCATTTGTGGATCGATGCCGTGTATGTTGTTGCGATCTGAGTCTTGGCTGTACTGGTCTTTATACCCTTTCTTGGAAGGTTCTTTGCATAGTGACAGGCTCATTTTACCTCTGAGCCCCCCCAAATTAGGCTTTGTCTAACTGGGTTAACAATTTCTGGTGTTTTTCATTTTCTACATCTCGTGTATTTTCTGTTTATTATCACTGTTGCAATTTTATTTGGGTAAAATATCCAACAAAATTCCTAACACATTTCTCTGAAGACCAATCTTCTATATCTAAGGTGAGGACATGTCTGAATATCTCTAGGTGTGACAGATGTTGTGATCTAATTGGATATATTGAGATTGATGATAGCTTGGGTGCAAAGATTGTGACCTGGGAAGTATATCATCGCTTATAATTGTCGTGAAATCACCAATCAGTTGACTAAAAAATCCATTTCACACATAATAATGATAGTATTAAATCATCATTTTGTAAATTGCCAAAACATGTGTGTCGAGTGCGTGATACATCTGAGCCACCCACTTGGAGATGTCCTTTAATTTTCTAGGGTCCACATTGAATATTCACTAGACGGACTTAATGACTGCTGACTTATTGGAGATATTGATGGACTGTGAAGGTCTCCACTTTAGCTCACGGTGGAACGCTTGTCTCTCCATGTATTGTGGGTCAATAGGTGAGTAGCTGCCCGGTGAGAAAAATGGGATACTTGCTCTATTTGTCTTGAGCCTCCAACCTTACTATCACTTTCATCCTCATGGGGAGGCACAGTTACCTGACTTTATTACATCATGAACTGTCGTATGGCTGCATTATCTTAAGCAAAATGCTGCATATTGGTGAACATATCGGCTACAATTCAACTTAACCTCTCTAGTCTTTTTGCTTTCTTGTTTCTCCATCTGTGGCAAGATTCTTCTAGAACAAAGGGACCTTCATTCCTGCCTCCTGGGCTTTCATCATTGTTTGATCCGCTTCAACTCATATTACCTGGCATTTTTGTTCCCCATGTAAGTTCTTTTCATCGTTTTTGTCAGTATATGAAATCAAAAAAGACGAAAATGTTCTCATCTTGAACTGAGATGCTAGTTCTTTTATAAGAAATCTCTACCCTAACCATCCTACAAGAGATCATTTCTTAACATCAAGCATGTTGGGACTGGATAGAAATGAGAACTCATCTTTGCTTTCAACGCTTCCTAATTTTCAGGAGTTAGTCACTCCAACAGACGGAGACAAACTATTGACCTCAAAAATTAGATAATATTTTTAAAGTCATTGTAAGTTTCCTCCCAGGATTTCGGCAGGTTTTTGTAGAATGAACGAAAAAAGAAGTTTTCGAAGTTATTTTGACTGGAAAACGCATTTCAATTGGAGAATGTTAAGATTTTAACTCAAGAGTGTCGACCCTATATTTTGTGTTGATTTGAGGCATCCTCTTAAAAAGTGGAAGGTTGGATCGTTAGACTTTTAACCTTTTTATTTATCCCCTTATAATTTTCAACCCTTTATGAGTTGTGCACATGACTATATTTATAGACAATTTTTAAAGAGATTTTTTTCATTTTACGAGTTGACATTTTCTCATCATTATGATATAAGTCATGATTAAGTCCAAGCTTCAGTATTCTTGTTCAAGTTCGTGCTTTTGTAACATTAGCCATATAACTCGTTATGAACAAGAATGATTTTATTACATTGACATTCATGTTGATACGATTGTAATAGTGTTTATCGCTTAAATGGCATCTTGTTCAAGGTCGAGCCAAGGCCTTTAATATTACTGTTGGGGTGAGGCTTCCAATTTTATTTTATCTAAGTGATTGAGGGTCACGCTCCCTTGATAGGGAGAGCTTTAGAGGTGGGGGCATATTTTTTGTTCGACAAGCTTCGGATGTTGATGTAAAAATATTCTTTTTGTGATATGTGTTGCATGCAATGTGCCCTTCTATGGTGACATGAAATCGTGGTACAATAACTATTTCAGTACATAACATTTGGCCCCCATTATTTAAAACTTTAATGGATGAAATAGTGTTTTTTTTTTTTAAATGTGAGGTTAAAAAAGAAGAAAAAGTTTTTGAATTATGTGTAATATTATTTTATTGGAGAATATATGGTTGATAAGAAGAAAGAGAAAAATGAATTATAATTTTAATGAGCCAAACATGAATATTAAAGCACACTTTTTTGGTTTTTTGGACAACGTTAAATATAAAACTATTTCCATAGAATCACTTGTTTATTAAAAAGAAAAGTAGAATGATTGTGAGTACTAAGTACCTACTCCAAATAAGCCGTTATTTATCTGATTTTTTCACAATTATTTTTTTCAAACCCATTTCAACCACACGTTTTGCCCCTGATGAAAAAAAAAAAAAAACTAGTTTTCTCCAACATTTTTTGTGGGCTCGATTTGATTGAATAGATTGATTCTTGTGAGGTGAGATAACAAATGTATTGACTTTCAATACAACTTATTTAATCAATTATGTTACATGTACATTTTTTACATTGTGTCATGTGACAACACATAATTGAATAGTTTTAAAGAAAACACTTTTCCGTCCAACACTTTATGATTCCTACACAATGTACACCAAGAAGTAACCCATAAAATTTACACTTAGCATAATTCTTATTTCATAGGTAATTTTTGTTATTCCAATTTTTACCCCCCTAATATTTAATATCTGGAGGAGAATGCTTGAAGGACATAACTGTAATTTAACTTTCAAAATGAGGGCAGAAATGGACACACAAATTTTTAACGGGTGCTTAGTCGTTGTCATAGATCTCCCATGCCTAGGGATGACAAAATGGCTCGCCGGCTCGGGCTCGGCTCAGAAAAAGTTCTGGCTGGGCTGCCCACCGAGCCCCATTTTGGGGCGTCGGCTCGAGCCGGGTTGGACCGTGAGCCTAAAAAATAAAAAAACTTGTCTGCCATTTTTTTTTATATGTTAATATTTTTTTATATGTTAATATTTAGTTATTATTTATAATAAGTATAAATTACACAAATTTTAAATTTTTTAAATTTTTTTAAGATTTGTCACGAATTAAAAAAAAATAAAATGAGTCGGATCGAGCCCGACTCGGCTCACTAAGGCTCGAGTCGGAAGCTCGGGTTGAGCCTAAATTGTTTGGCCGAGCTTTTATTCGACTCGGGCCAAAAAAAGCTCAAAGTATTTTTACTCGAGTCGAGCTCGAGCAAAAAGTTTTGGTTCGCGGCTCTGCTCGTTGACACCCCTAGCCTTGCCCTTGTTGCAAAAATTTTTTAAATTATAAACAATGTTCAAAATATTGAAATCTCCTTAAAAATGGGATTTTAATGTACATCAAACGGAGATTTATTAATAAAATGTCCATAAATTTTTCATACTTTTTAATCATACATTCTCCAAAGAAATCACTTTTCACAAAATTAATTCTCAAAAATTAGAAATTATTTTTTAAAACCATTTTCAACCATACATTTTCTTAATAAATATAATTTTACACGTAAATTCATAAATTTTTTGACTTTTTAATTATACGTTTTTCAAAGAATTCACCTTTTTACAAAAATCAGTTCTCAAAAAATTTAATGAGCTCCTCTGTAAATTAATAAAATAAACATTCAAAACTTTGCCTCTTTTTGGTGTAAATTAAAATTAAATTTTTAGTAGAATTTAATAGAAGTTGATGAAATATATATTTGAAAAGTTGCGAATCACATTAAAATATATGATTAAAATTAATTGTTGATTTTGATTTAAAATCTTTAGTACTTTTTATCTACACCAAACACGGACTTTACATTTTGAATTCTTATTTCATTGAATAACAAAATTAAAAATCCATCTTACAATGAAACAATATCTCAACTTTCTCATCAAAAGAATGCCCGCTTATAGTTATTGGGTTAATTTACACGCAATTCCTTACACATTCCTTCTCAGCTACCGCTTGTTGAAATAACTGAAAGTTGAAACAGATCCATCAAAATAACTATCAAATAAGACATTCTTATTTTAAAGAGATAAACTTTGAAAATAATCTTTAATAGACTATTTTATTTTCCTATATTCATCCCATTTATATAGGCTGTGTTTGTTTTTCACATGAATTAAGAAATCTTATTTAATGTTATTGAAAAGATAATTTTTGTCAAAAAATTTCGTATTTACTTTTATTTAATTATCAACAACTAGTAGTAAATTATTATTAGATGTAGTAAAGAAACTGAATGACTTAATTTTCAAAAAGTATCTTTATATTTGTACAATTTTAAGGGTATATTAATAAATGAATAAAATTCAAACTTATTTTTTATTTTTATTTTATAATGGTCGTATCTAATATAATTACAAGTTTCACGCCAAGTTATTTATATTATATTGAATATTTAATTATTGACATCTAGAAATATATTTAAAAATAAAAAATTTGTTAGATGTATCTCTAAATTTAAAAATGATCTCAGTTCTTAATTATTTACCTTTGCTTCAATATAAGAAGTAATAAACTACCCGTGCCCAAGTTATTGGATACAACATGCTTAGTTGCCTTCCCTTAGCGAAGCAAACGGGAGCTCTGTCATGGATCAGTTTCGAGGCAGAGAGTGAAGAGAAAATTGCCATCGTATATGTAGAAAAAATCAAAGCGACGAGATATGATAGTGTTATGACTGTCAAAAGACTCTGAAAGACTTTTCCAGAATAAATGATAATCAAAGTTATGATCAGGACGACTATCGGTATAAATAATGAATCTTTTCGAATGCTCTAATCATATAGCAATTTTAGTCACGTTTATCTTCACAATTATTTGATAGCAGTGATTTTATGGGTTTTTGTAAGTTAATGATAATAAAAGTCCAAATGAAGCAATATTGTAAAATCCAACACCAAAACGACGTCATTTCGTCCTCGGTGACAAACACCTACTACTAACGTCGTCTTTTCACGTGCAATCCAACCGTCAAATCCTTCAGAAAACGAAACCCCTCCTGTAACGCCGTCAACTTTTACTTTTCCACGGCCAAACACCCGTGTCACCTACATATACATACATTTACTGTTAGAGAGAGAAGGCGAAAGAGTTGGGTGAGGAGTAATTCTGCATTTTGCTTTATAATTGTCTGCTTTTTCTTTTCTACTGTCCTCCGTCTCCACCACCATTCCATAGCCACTGCTCTTAACTGAAGCAAATTCACCGCCACGTTTAGTATTCCTTTTTCTGCTCAAATTGTCACGTCTTAGACTTAGATCTCTGTATTTACAAATCAAGCTTCTGTTATAGCTCATTGGTGTAAGAATGAGGAGTGTGACGTCAGAGGAGGGTTCTGATCAGCAGAGTGAAGAGAGATGTGGAAGCTATAATTCTAGTGCTGACATCAGCGAATCGGAGTTTTCCAGTAGTGGCCTATCGTGTCGGCTGTACAAGGTGGAGGAGGAAAATGGAAGCGCTTCGAGTTCTATAGACTCGTCGCCGATCTCAGCCGTTGCTAGCTCGGGGATTCCGGCGCCGATTGTGCCGCCTTTTATGTTCCCGGTGTTTGGCGGGAAGGATGTGGTAGCCTGGGATGAGAAGCCGCAGAAATGCGCCGCCGATTTGTCAGGTTAATATCTGGTTAGATATTATAGTATTGTTAGTGAAGCCTTGATTCCGAATAATTTTATTCTGAGGATTATAAATTTCTGGCATTTTTGTTGAATACTAAAAAAATAATCTTACTTTGTATTCAGTTACTCTACATGATTTGTTTCGTCTGCTTGCAAATAATCTTTTACCTTTTATGCCTATGTTTGCAATTTTTCGTTCATTTATTGTTTATACATTTTAACAAATAGATTTGTGTATAGAGTAAATTTATTAATATATTAGGGATTTATTTAGTTGAATAATTCGTCTGCCTATTTCAGAGAATGAGTGGTTTACAAATTCATTTAGGCATTTTTTATTAATGTATAGTACATCCTACATTTTCTCATTTTCCGTTCACTCTTAGAAATTGAGATGATGAAGGAACGATTTGCTAAGCTTCTACTTGGTGAAGACATGTCTGGAGGAGGCAAAGGAGTTTGTACTGCGCTTGCTATCTCAAATGCCATTACTAATCTCTCTGGTAAGCCACTGTATATAGTATATATGCCCGTGTATATCTGAGTATGTAGGCAAAATAAGGTCTGAATGTGTGGTCTAAATTCATTTGTGTGGAATTTTTTGGGTTTAGCTACTGTATTTGGGGAATTGTGGAGGTTGGAGCCACTGGCACCACAGAAGAAGACAATGTGGTGCAGAGAGATGGAATGGCTGTTATCTGTTAGTGATTCAATTGTGGAACTAGTGCCTTCTATGCAGCCATTTCCTGGAGGGGGCACATATGAAGTAATGGCAACAAGGCCACGTTCCGATTTATATATGAATTTACCAGCACTCAAGAAACTTGATGCTATGTTGATAAGAATTCTAGATGGCTTTCAGGATACTGAGTTTTGGTATGTTGATCGTGGAATAGTTGTGGATGAGTCTGAGAAGTGTTCGTCAGAGGTTTCTGGTGGTAGGCCTTCTATTAGACAGGAAGAGAAGTGGTGGCTCCCATACCCAAAAGTTCCTCCAAAGGGATTGTCAGATGATATGAGAAAGAGGCTTCAGCAGTGCCGAAGTTGCACAAACCAGATACTGAAGGCTGCCCTGGCCATAAATAGCAATGTTCTTGCTGAGATGGATATACCAGATGCCTATTTGAAAACCTTGCCAAAGGTAATTTTTCCTTCTTCCTTTTACACCATTTCCCTTTGATGTGAACACGATGCGCATTTTGCTTGTGGGCGTCACACTACTAGAATTTTTAGACTACACTTAGGATATCATTTTATCCTTTGATGGTTGGATCTTCTTGTCTTGTAATTAAAGGCATAATGATTCTTTTGTAATTTTCCTAGTAATTCTAACCAAGCAAGCCAGCAATAAGCAATCTTTTCATTTTTATTTTGTTCTTGCTTATCTTACCAACTAATGTTGGATTCACATATATTTGTTTGCAATATCATTCTTATACATGTATCATTTCTGACAATTTTTTGGTAACATATCATACCCAATTTGAAGGTTCAAGCACAGAGAAATTGCAGTTATTAGCCCCTTCAAACCTTTTGGTAGGTACAGCAACCGTGGGATAGGGTTTCACAGTGATTTTCTTCGCTACCGAAAGATGGAATGAAATTTCAAAGAGAAAAACTAATTGATCGTTTTCGACATGAAATTGGACGCTAACTAATGAACCTTTTAACTGTAAAACCTTTAACGCAGTTGCTATCTGCAAAGAGGATTTCGGTAGAGGAGTCAAAAGCTTGGAAATTATAAGAGTAGAATTGTATGGTAAATACATTTTTTTCAGTTCTTTCTATTTGTTGTTACCTTGTCAAACGAAATGTTTTGAGGAACAGCTTGGCATATTTATACTATAAAATGGCTGGCACATGAATGGCTCTGGCCTTGCAACGTCACTTGTAAAAGTTCAAAATCTGATTCTATATCATATTTATTTGGTTGATATTTTCTGCCATAAGATTACATATGTTGTCTGCAATGCAATCAATCAAGCCATACAATGATTAATTATATCATGTTGGTTAATCTTCAACTCATGAAGTTTGAAGGGGATTTTTGTTTCGTAAAAGATAGATGTCACATGCCTACTTGATGTTGGAAGACTTTGTGGTTTGTGATGGACTATCTAAGTTTTGGTAACTCTTTCCTTCCATTTTGGATATGAGTTGGAAACACTCTGCCAAAATCACGTGAGGAATCTTGGTCGATTAGCTTTAGAGGAGTTTTGATTTGATAAAGAGAAGACCAATATTATGTTTCAATAAATCTTCTATAACATCCTATATTTGAATTCGGACAGAAACATGTGTTTATGCTAACATTTGTATATAAAATCTTGGAGATTCTTGAATTTTATTTTGCTGTTATCTCTTGATATAACTTTTCTCATTTATTTTCCATTTGCCGCTCCAGAATGGAAGAGATTGTTTGGGTGATACCATCTACCGATACATAACTGCTGATCAATTCTCACCAGGATGTCTTCTTGATTGCCTTGATTTGTCATCCGAGCATCACACGCTAAATGTGGTGAACAGAATTGAGGCAGCTGTGCTCGTATGGAAGCTGAAAGAAAGAAAGAAAGAGCCAAACCTTAAGAAAGCTAAGGGCAAGACATGGGGTGGTAAGATGAAGGGCCTGGTTGTCGATTGTGAAAAGAACCAATTCCTTGCACAGCGAGCTGAAACCTTATTGCATAGCCTAAGAATTCGGTTTCCCAGTCTTCCACAAACTGCACTAGACATGAACAAGATCCAGTATAACAAGGTAATTATCCTATGTTACTTTTCAATATTTGAATGCTTATAATGGTTATCTAAAATAATTTTTATTCTATTACCATGTTTTGAGAATTAAAGGCACATGAACATCCTCTTTGAAAGTTTTAAATTATCGATTATTTAGACCCAACGTGTGGAATTATGTAATTAAAAGCAACAAGTCACTTTTAATTGTTTCTAGATGGTTAAATCAAACAAATCAATTTATCTTAAGTTTTGAATACCACAATCAATAATTAAAAAAATAAGGAACACCAAAAATGATCACGGAGAAACCTGAACTGGGTAAAATCTCCGGGCACTTTGCTAATCAATAATCCTCTAGAGAAGGATTCAAGTTGGACGTTCGATTTTTCAAGATCAAATATAAGAGATTTAACCTTAATTTCTAAGGACTCTTTCTCAATCCTTAATTCATTCAATCAACTAATCGACTCCTTAAGTTTGACCTCTAAACTCTCATTTTCTAATTCAAGTTTATGCAATGTCTTAAAGGCAGAGTTATTCACCTTTTTCAACTTAAGACACTCCTCAAACAATTTGTCAAATGCCTCATGGATGTCCCTACAATCCTCATATCTTACATCGGAATGTGATTGACTCATCTAGACAAAATTTTAGGTTAAGGATCGCTATTGGGCTCTGATATGACTTGAAAGTTTTAAATTGCCAAATATTTAGACTCAACGTGTGGAATTATATAATTAAAAGCAACAAGTGACTTTAATTGTTTCTAAATGGTTAGATCAAACAATTCAATTTATCCTAAGTTTGAATACCACAATCAATAATTAAAGTAGTAAAGAACACCAAAGATGATCACGGATAAATCTCAATTGGGTAAAAATTCTGAGCACTTTGCCAGTCAATAATCCACTATAAATCGAAGCAAACTTACAGTATGGTCCAGACCTGTCTACCTCGTAGAACTTCTGACCTCAATTCCTCCGATCTCCCTTGATCCTATTGGAAGTGTGTTCCTTCAAAACAAATCCTGACTCGTTTATAAATTAGTCCTCGTGGACTGCGTGCTCCTTACACCAGATCTCGACTCTTGGTACCTCACCTTAGTCCTCCTGAATTTGTGCTTCTGCAACAACTCCTGATCCCTAGTAGCGATTTATCTCCGGTGGATTCGGTGGTTTGGTATTTGATCAGAAGATCTCGTGTGTTTTGATATGTGGTTTAATATGAAACAATATGGCTTCGTCAAGTAATATGTGGTGGTTGAATCTTGGAATCAATGAATGTTTTGGATTATCAAATAATTGATCTCTATGGAATAAATCTGATTCAACATACTTTTGGACGTCCCATAGGATAGGATATACATGGGGAATAGTGTTTGGAATGAAAAGGGATAGAAAAACCAAGTGTTTTAAGCAAAATAGAATCCTGGACGTCGACCCGTCGCTCGAGCGATAGGCGAACGGAATTTGAGCAATTGTTAGTATTTTTATCATAACTTTTTCTCCCCATGTACGACTGAGGTGATTCAAAATATATTGGAAAACTAACTCAAAGGGCTACAATTCTTCTAGATAAAGCCTTGTCCAAATTCCAATGTTTTCTATGTGAAAAATGCATTTCAAGTTGCAACGGAGAATTTGAAATATAACTCGTGCGATTCTTTGACGCTCTTTAGGCTTATAATTGTATTCCTATGAACATATGTGATCTTCTTGGACATCTTGAACTTCTTTAAAACCTACACTATCAATTTCAACTCTTTTTCTATAATTAGGATTCAATATCTCCTATTTTGACTTTGATTACAATTCAATTAGGACATGATTTTGACTAAGAAATTGCCAATTACAAATTTCGAAATTGCCAATAATAATTTTGACTTGACACTCTTTGCCACAAAAGTTGTATAAAAAATTTCGTTTTCTTCTGCAGGATGTTGGGCAGTCAATTCTAGAAAGCTATTCAAGGGTAATGGAGAGCTTGGCGTTCAACATAATGGCTAGGATCGATGATGTTTTGTATGTAGACGATGCAACCAAACGATATGCTGCAGCTGAGTCTCTTTCAATTTTCAACCGTAGTATGAATGGACTTCCAATTCAGAAGAAGATTTCACCGAGTCCCTTTTCAATTCAACGCACCCCATATACCTCTCCTTTCGCAACTCCAACATCTTGTTCATCTCCACCACTAGCCAGTAGCCCAAGGAGGTCTGTTTCCCCTCTACGCAAGGATAGTGTAAAGGCAGCAACACCGAGCCATAAATTTGACCAAGTTGTGCCTACCGATTGGGATAAAGTATTGTCATATGCTGGAAATCTCAGTGCTAGAAGAGTTTCTTGGGATGCCCCAGAGCGTGACTGACATCCGGAATGGTCAGTCCATATTACCATGTATATTTTAGCGTAGGTATTTTCTGCTTATAATTTTGACCATGGAATATAGTTAGTGTTGACTTGTGCTGGTATTATTTCATTTTATGTAATTAAAATTATGCATTTATGAGTCTCAATTTATGGATTAACATGCAATTATTCTTCCTGTACTTGAATCAGCAGATAGATCTGTTAATCCCATTTAAATTGTCTACATACCAAGGAAATTCTCTGTATATGTAAATTACTCAAACTTATAGCTGTAGATTGGATGGACAGAATTGACACTGGTATTGCATTCTTGTCTGTCTGATTCTTAACTTTAAATTGTATGTCTCCTAACTGCTAACAAGAAATACAATTTTTCGAATCCCAATTTCAGCCAAGGAATGAGCATAGCCATAAAAATAGATGAGCTGCATGCCAAGAAAGGAACACGGATGGATTAACGATGGCCTTTAATCGGATTAAATTACATGAATGAACAGAAATGAAAACCATTTCAAGGATACATTCCATTTGTCATTTGCCTGAATAGTAATTGTAATTGGTGATGGTTCTGGCTCTTATGTTATTTCTACCTTTTAGGATACATTGCCTTCACAGACCAAAATGGCTTAAAATCATTAGAAAATGAAGTAGAATTTTATTTCATTTCGTGTATAAAAATGAACAGAAACCGAATATCAGACGTAGCAACTCTGTTCATTAACCCTACTTTTTTAGCATAAGATTAGTACACGAAACTGAATATCAGAAGTGGATTACTGCTGAAACTGTCAAATATGTAGAGCACATGGTCGAAAATATCTGTTCGGCTCTTATTCCTTACCTCTACAAGACACAATAAAAATTAAGGATTAAACTAGTTTATTAGAAAAATTTTGACATGCATTTTGACATCCTCTCATGTGTGATGGAACACACGCGGGACCCATATGAATTAAAAAAGGCAAAAAATTCTGTCCCTCCCTCCTATTGTGAGGGAGCTGTTAGGAAGTGTGTCAAACCTTCCATGGCAGCCTAGTTTGGTTCAAGAATTAAATAGCCAATCGATCCAGCTCGGCCTGCATATAAATGTTGACATAATCGGTTTGCTTGCTCATAAATCCACATACAGTCTGGTGACTAAACTAGCAGCAATTCACCAAAAAACAATTGACTTCGCTTAGATGAAGAAGACAATCCTAAACAGACACATTAGAACAAAACCAAGCACGCGGCGGCCAAAACATTTCACAATAACCATTGTAACAATCAGTTGGTCCAATACTCCCACTTTCCAAATCAAACACTCCGATTCCTCGACTCTTCCACACCCAATCATCTTCCCTGCCACAAAAGAACTTGTTGACCTCGGAAAGTGTATGGTCAACAGCTAACAACTCCATTTAGGCACCTCCATGTGCACTAGAACATACAGTTAGTCACTCATAGCATTTTTCGACGGTAGTGGAAATGGTCGCGAGTACTCCGATGGTCAAGTTAGTCGACGATATATATATATATGAATGGCAAAATTGAAATGAAAGTCAAAATCTGATAACCAAATTTATGGAGGGCAGAAAGTTGCCTCTTTTACATATTTTGGGCGCCGAGGTGCCTCTTACTAGAGTCGCAGCGCCCCGTTTTGTATGGAGCCATTTTAAATATTTTTTTCCACATTTCAGGGGCTTGTTTTGCAATTTTGGGGACTTTTTTAGGGTTTTAAAAGACCCATTTTTTTTTTTCTCTTCTTTTTTCTTTTGATTCTTCTTGGTATTTTGGAGAAACCCATAGAACACGCAAAGGAGAATCAATCAAGGAATCAGAGAACTTTGGGAAAATCAAAAGCTAGCCATTATCATATTCACAAATCCAACCTAAAAGGGAATTTTTTCTATAATCTTGTATTTTCTCCATTGTTTTATCAAACTTGTACTTTATTGTTATAAATATTCTCTAGTGGTCAATTGTATAACATGTGCTAAATATTTGAGTTTGGATTTATGGTTGAAATTTAACCTAGTCTTAATCAATTTTAATATTTGCTCTTTAATGTTAAGTTACTTATGTTCATGTGTTATTACTATTGTTTTTATTGCAATTTCATTTATATGGCCAATAAATGATTATGTTTAGTGATTTGTACATCGTTCGAGAGAAGATTATGCATTTTAGACTAAATAGTAAAAATCCTATGTTTGTGTAGGGGATAGAGATACACCTTTAACCCTAGGTGGTCCATTGAATTATTTTTACAAAAATTAAATTCGGTTGTTTGATTTTAATCGACATATAAATATAGTATGTTAAAATCAATCAATTATGGTTAATTTCACTCGAGAGATGTAATTAAATAAAATAGAAAAATCTGGTCTAATATCATAAATGAGTAATTTNGTTAATTTCACTCGAGAGATGTAATTAAATAAAATAGAAAAATCTGGTCTAATATCATAAATGAGTAATTTATTAATTGGATTGTGGAGAAATTAATTAGGTGACGGTTAAGCGAAACCATGAATCTCAACCACGTTTTCCTTCGAAATTCCCAAGATTTTTTTACGTTGTCTTATTTTGTAGATTTTTAGTCATCTTTCACATTTTCAAATCAAATCTTTATTGTGTGTTTGTTTTTATTGTTAAAATTAAATCGATTAAACTTATGTAATTCAAAGTAAACATTCCTTGAGGGATCGACAATCCGGACTCAAAAAGCCCACCTTATTACTTGAATCCGACTCGTGGACTTGCGGTTTGTACTTTCATAATGAACAAGGCACATGACCTCATCCGCTTGCCGAAGTGTCTCTTCCTAGGTGTCAATTAATCACTCTTTAGGTGGACATGAATCTATTTCCCTTTAACAAATAAATTCATGACTTGACTCTTTGGCGCTACTGCACAAACATCACATCAAGTTATCATATAAAGATTTTATTTTAGATAGATCTTTGTTTAAGAGATCTCCTGGTTAATAGAAATGAGGCTGCGTAATAATATCTCAGCAGCAAGTGTTGTCCCTCCTCATACTACTTCGGTATACATTACTTCGACACCTTAGTCGAATGGCGGACATATATATAAACCATTGCACCTCGACACTTCAGTACTTCGATGGTTTGGGGTGACGTGGAGTTTAGGCCTTGCTGATTTACTTAGCTGGCTACCAAATTGCCGATGATTTGGAGCCTCTTCATAAAAGGCGTAACAATATTTCCCCATGTCCATGTATTGATATTTATATAATGTGTGAACTTTCAGTGTAGAGTTGGAGGTGAACTATTCAATATCAAGGTGATGAGTTGGAGTATTCTACCTTTCGTTGATTGTGCATTTTGAACACAACACAATAGTTTCCCAAGTCCATGTATGGATATTTATAGAATGCGTGGAATTTAAAAGACGATGGTGAGGGTAGTTTTCAATGCTTTTGAAAATGGTTATTGCAATATGGACGAGGTCTTTTTATTAGGACGAGGCTTTGAATGATTGCAACTTTGAGAAAGGTTGTGGAGGCAGAGGCGAGGTCCTTGCTTGAGGACGAGGCTTTGAATGATTGCAACTTTGAGAAAATTTGTAGAGGTAGAGGCGAGGTTCTTGCTTGAGGACGAGGTTCTGAATGATTGCAACTTTGAGAAAAGTTGTGGAGATAGGGGCGAGGTCCTTACTTGAGGAAGAGGCTCTGTGCAACTTTATGATAAATTGTGGAGACCAAGGCGAGGTGCATCATAATTTTAAACGTTGGGGCAATGACTGTGAAGTTCGGAGCTCATGAGATATTTATTGGGTTGTTTGCCAGTGATTTGAAAGCTATTGCGTATTTCAAGAGAACCAACTGAGGCATCGCTTACTTCCAATACAAGCATCTTTTAGGTTATTATTGCTAATCATGGCATACGGCTGCTCAAGTTCGAGGCGACGTGCTTCATGCGTGTGTGAGATGCACTACTCTATCTTTGTCGTCAAATGTATTTTGGCGTTTCATCTCAACAGTTTAGATTGTTCGATGAAATGGATGGCCAAGATTGAATCCAATTTTATTTGACGGTTGGGATTTGCAACCTCTGCCTAACAAAGGTTCCTTTCCACTCTTAAGACTTTTACTTGGCAAAATTTTCAAAAACACACAAGCACTCTGCAAAAAAAAATCTTCGACGCAGTTCTTCAAGTTTTCGGCTACAATCTTCGGTGACTTAGCACCTTAGCAACATCATTTTTAGGTAAATCTTTGGAATTTTCTGATTTTCTCCATCTTGTAGTGTTTCTTTCTAAAAAGAATATCTGTTTTTAGGGGTTTTGACGAGGTGATGGAGGGTTTGTTGAGTGTAGTGATGTCAGGGTTGACCGAGCTAATTGTTTTGGCATCAGATGAGGTGTCTAGGCTATTATGGGAGGAAAACACATATGGAAGAGCGTTGGCGATCTCTTAGACACTTCTATCCACAGGGGGACGTTAGACTACCTTTCCACAATGACCACTGCGAACCTTGAAAAACTTAGAGTAGATTATAACATCCCAGATAATGTAGGGTTGATAGTACCGAACCCTGATGAGCACGCATGCTACTCGAGGCTATGGTGTGTTGCTGTTAGTGAGGCCATTTTTAAAGGTGGCCTTAGAGCCATCTCTACACCTTTTTTTTCGTTTTGTGTTGAGGTCTTATAGCCTGGCTCCAACCAAGTTGAACCCGAACTCATGGAATCAAATGGTGGGGTCTTGGATGCTGTGGCATGAGGACTCGTATGGGATGGAGATGCCTTTCTACGTCTCCCAAACCGTTTACATGCCGAAAGTCACTGCGGGGAGTGATAAGACTAGGGGGTGGTATTACTGACATCTTGGGAGGATCATACTCCATTTGTCAATGACCTACCGACCTCCATCAAAGGATGGAAGAGCTCATAGTGCTGGGCTTCCAGAAGATGAGACACAATGAAGGATGACCCCCTAGTGCCTCTGACGGTCCCAACGAAATTCTGAACATTTAGTGAGTATCTCTTAGGAGCTAGATCTCTTCATTATTATTTGTCGCTTCGTTTTCTAACATCTTCATCCTTTCTTTTATACGTTCATTACCTTGGTGTGAGCTTTCATCCGAGGAATTTGATGATACTATATGTATCATATATCAACTTCATCATAAAGATACATCGCACAATAAGCTGACCAAAAAGAACATCCACTTCGTCAAGAACGGTCTAATGGCTTGCCAAGGTAAATTTGAACCGTTTTAGTTCATTCGTAGTATGGTTGATGGAGGTAATAATACTTTTTTCTATAGGTGACTTTTTGAAGAAGAGGCATGTGAAACCTGATTTTGTCACAATCCATAGCCGTATGGATAATGCACACGTGCTAAAAATCTCTTTGACTACATATAAAAAAGCAAACAGATGACTTTTTGAATTTAAGCACTAAACTCCCTCTTGCTGACGAAGTGGAAGAGCATAAAGAGGATCAGCCTCTGAAGAAAAAGGAAAAGAAAATTGGCCTATCTGAAGTGTCTTCATCTGGCCCAATCGTGGTCAGGCCTCCATCAAGTTCCACTTAGGTCCCAACTGGGATAATAATTAAGAAGAAAATGTCGCATCTGCTTGCGAAAGTGATAGCTTATCCACCTCTACCTATAACTGAATTAGTTGAGGCATCGACAGGGACTACTCCATCTCTTTCGCCACGACGCAAGAGGCAAATGACCTCTGACGCTCAAGACTTTCTAGGGATAAATCCAGATGAATTGGTGCCTGAAATTCTAGAAGATTTTCCACCTGAGACTGCCATGGTAGCGGTTGTACATAACAGATATTGGACCAAGCCGTGGAGGATCACTGATAAGTGTATCTCACTCATGCTTTTGATACCAATTAAACTTGATATTTTGTTCGTCTTTGAGCAATTTAGAACGTTTTGATGTGTTCGTTGGTGTTGTTTTATAGATTAGGTGACATGGTGATAACGACGAATTTTGGGGCTTGAAAAAGAACAAAGTGGGATGACAATATGAATAGGCAAGAAAGTGCTTTGGAAATTGTGCAAAAGAAGCGAAGAAATAGGCCAAATTGAAGACGAGAAAACAGAATGTCATAAAGGCCAAGGCATCCAGCGTCGGCTCTCGGGAAAAGCCATCAAAATGCCAACTCCCGACGCCACATTAGTTGCGCTAGAGCACTACTCAGCAAAGAAAAAATAGAATTTCCAGCAGAAGTTCAGCACACTACACCAAAAAAGAGCTTTTGCAGCAACCAAAAAACTCTGCAAAAGGGGGTCGGTGTTGTCGTTGAGGGAAGACTTTTTGCAATGTTTATTCACCGTTGCGAAAAAGCCTTTTGCAGAGTTTTTTCAACGTTGCGGTAGACCTTTTTTTTAAGGTTATATATGGTAATTGATCGACAAAATTGAAAATGGCACTTTGTGAAAAAAATTTGGAATTGTATAAAAATTGAGATCGAGTATGGAGTATGTTTACTCACAATCTCAAAACACATTTAAGTAAATGTAAAGAACAGTGAACCTGTATAATTTGATAGTAGGATTTTGGAAAACAAAGTCTCACCTTGCTACCGGGAGCATGCCATAAATAAACACAATGGCTCAACCCTACAGTTAATACATTATGCGAAGACCACTCGACAAGATTTAGGTAGAAATCATCTTGCAGTGCAGGTGCATCCAAAACCTATTGAAAAACACCAGCAGACCCATGAGTTCAAACTGTCCAAATAACAAAAACACTTACAAAAATGGCCCAAATTACGACTCACAATGGCATAATCACAAATTTCATGGTGAACCTCGAAAATTTCACACCACGGCTGGGAACCTAAATTCCCAAATTAAAGCAGTAAACACAATCAACAACTGTGAAATTCAAGGAGAATAAATCTATCA
>CAIGRT010179361.1:0-20918 GCA_903798405.1 Fraxinus platypoda
TGATTGAAAGTTAACTAAGAAATGAAATTATATAGTTCTTTGTTTGAGAGTGATTGATTCGGGGTCCTTTCTTCTATGTTTTCTTTTACTTTTATACTCCTTCGCCAGTTTTCCTTATAAAAACCGTTTGAAAACTCCTAGAAACTGCCCATACGTAACTACCCACTTTCTCCGTCATGGATGACTTGTCATGAAACTATCATTTTCAACTGCTGCCATTACCCCATTTCTTAACTTCTTACAATCGAGATTCTTGGATCGTGGAGTGTGATAAGATTGCTCAATAACTGCTTCAATAACCTCTGCTTTAAATAACGACAAGACGCTGTATGCGCTCAGATCTTGGGCGTCTCAAAGACTTGGGCGAGAATGGGACCATCGCTATGAGCGACAATAATGCACTTCATTCGCTCAGCTCCTGGGCGTCTTGCAGGCTTGAGCAATGATAGTCCTCCATTTATGGGTCTCTACTATATTTTACAATGGTCTCATTTTGGGTCTATCCCTCAAATTCCATAACTGGACTCCATCTCTTGGACCATATAATTGGGCCTCATTTTTGTATGTCAACAAGGGTATTGAAGACATAAATAAATATTTTCATGTCCAAAAGAAAGATTAGGTGTTTAATTCATATTTTTATTTGATATTTCTGTTTGACTAGCAATACCATCTTGCTTGAGAGTGAGAGGAAACATAACGTCACTCTTGAGTCAAAAATGCCTTAAAATGAGGTATAAGGAATATGTAATTGTTCTAGGAAAGGGGTCGGGTGATAGTAATCATTCTTCTAGGAGCTCGACCTCTAGTAGCCCCGAGGGCGTAAGTATGTCCCTTATTCCCATTGTCGTACCCGTGAGCTTGTTCCCTGAGGATTGGACAGTCTTGACCTTTCCCAAAGAGCAAATGAGGTATAAGGAATATGTAATTGTTAAGACGGCTAGGGAGTTCGAGATCATGCCCATGCGTGACGTTAAGGCCACCGAGCCGACTGAGACAGTACTAGATGCTCGAGAGGGGGAGATGACTTTGTTTAGTGATGCGCTGCCGGACTTAGGTGGCCTCTCCACCCGTTCTCCATCCACTTCCTGACTTCTTTTTTCATGTGTTGGAGCCAACTAGCCTTTAACGGGTGGAGACTCATGATATACTTTATTATTTTATGTAGATGCCTCGGGGTCGAGCCTAGACTCGATCTCTTAAGGACAGTTTTTGACATGAAATTCTCGTAGGGGTACAACTGCTTCGTGTACTTGTCTACAAAAAAAAAGGTTTAGGACACCTGAAACCCCGAGCTCACTTTAAAGTTGGAAGGAGCGTTTCATTTTTGTAAAGCCTCAAGACCTCGACCACCCATTTAGCCCGAAGTGGAAAATCCCCGATAAGGACAGATTTATTGAGGGTCACAAATACCCGAGGCTTTAGAAATTGATAGGCTGAAGCTAGTAAACCAGGATCCTTCTGCAGCAAAAATTGATCATCTACTTGAGGATGACACCCTTGACCTTGCCAATGTGAGGGGCATCGAGGGTATGATCTTTATCATCTTTTATTTTTCCGTGCATTTCCCCCGAACTTGAGATCAAGCTAATGTCATGTATCAATTTTTGCAGAGTTAGAGATGTCTTTCGATCATTCCAAAGTCATCGCAAATGCACACTGCAAGGCCAAGGTCCCGAAGTCTAAGGTACCCGTCCCATCAAAGGCGAAGAAGAGGGCGAGTGAGGTAGCCCCAAGCAAAATTCCAAGTGGGATCAAGCAGTCATATAGAACAAGGAGTCCGACCCCTCCACCATAGTCTTCTCCTTAAGGAAACGCTCGAGCTTCTACTCCTTGGGGCGTACCCGAGATCGTCGACCTAGACGATTATATTATCTCCCCAATCTCGATGGACTAATATGTACAATGCTCATTGATCTCGAGTATTGTGAACATATATGGTGAAGAGGTCGAACATCATGATGGGGCAAAGACCCTTGAGCTGTTGATTCTAAAGGTAAAATCTCGATCTATAGTTATTTTGCTTTTTGCATATTTCGTGCTCAATCTAACATTGGCCTTATTTTCCCTTCTCAAACCTTAAGTGCGGCTCGGGGGCTTAACTTTGAAGGGGGCCAGCACTTCGCTCAAAATAGATGAGCTAAAGGAGGATATCGAGCAAAGCAAAAGGCGTGTTTACGAGCTCGAGGTCGAGCGTGACCTGGCATGGATTGAAACCCAAAATGCTTAGGATCAGGTGGGTGCTGCAAAGGATGAGGCCAAAGAGGGCAAGCTCGAGCTCATTCATGCCAAGAAGGGGTTTGAAGACCAGCTGGTGAAGGCTCGAGCTCAGGCAGTAGAGAAGTTTAAGAAATCTAAAAAGTTTGGTACACTACTTGGATAGTATGGTTCATGCTTCTACCACCGTGGCCTGATGCTTGCTCGCTCGTTCTTGCGAACAAAGTTACCTGACGATTTGAATCCCCTAGTCGAGAAACTCAGGACAGTCAATGAGCACGTAAACAAGCTCTAGCTTTCTGCATCCAAGGATAAAGGAGAAGAAGATGGCAGAGTGAGGCTGAGACTTAGATCATGGCACTCATATCAATGTCGTGACTGATACTGCCAACGTGACAGATTTAGATTAGGCCCCGACCCCCAAACTCTATTATTTTTGATAGTTTTTGAAAGTGTAAGGAATATATTGCCCGTCCTGGGTTCTTTTGTTTAATTTTTGTCAATGTTAATGTCTCGATGTATTATTTCTTGTTATTCTTATGCTTGTATATTTAATATGTAAACACAGATTGAGCTCAATGCTCATAACGCTCGATCTCTAACATAGACAAGTGAAGCTCGAGCTTTTAGTAGCCACGAAATAGCTCGAGCTCGTAATGTCGAAGTTTAATGTTGTCATGCTTCAGTAGATAGAGCTCGAGCGTGGCACTTAGCAATTATTTTTGACAAGTAGCTCGAGCGTTTTGTAGAGGCTTTAACATTTTTAATAATTTGACAAGTAGCTCGAGCTTTGTTTCAACAGCTCTGATATTTTTTAGCTTTAATAGAGCTCGCGCAGGCTACTTGGTCATAGCTCAAGCTTTTGTGAGTACCGTAATGTTTCTTAACTTTAATAAGTTGAGCTCAAGTGCGCTACTTGACTATTACTTTGGGGCAAGTAGTTCGAGCTTTTGTGAAAGTTGTAATATGTTTAGGCATTGATAGGTGAAGCTCGAGGCTATTTGTAGATGGTGAAGAACAGCTCGAGCTCGAACTCAGTATACTTTGGCATTATAAGATATTCAGGTCGGGTCATAAAGGTCCAGAGCAACTGCTTACTTGTGCACTTCTTTACGCTAAGTAGATGTGTTATCTGCATGCATAAGGCACGACCTTACGCTAAATAGATGTATTAGATGTATGCGCAGAGCACGACCTTATGCTAAATAGATGTATTAGTTACATGTGGGGGGGGCACGGGCTTACGCTAAATAAATTTATTAGTTGCATGCGCGGGGCACGATTTTACGCTAAATAGATGTATTAAGTGTATATGTGGAGCACGACCTTACTCTAATAAGAGATGTTTAAGCAAGTTTTTATTGTCAAAATGAACTCGTATAGAATAATGTAAATGTGCATGGGCACGTAAGCCTGAAAAAGAAAACAATATGAGGGCATGCAAGCCCAAGCTAAACTGTTTGATGCTCCATCTACGAATACTTCCCAAATTTCCAAGGTCTTGTTCGGGTCTTTATCCTCTGGCCCTCGAGGCATTGGGGTGAGTTCTACTATAAAGTCAGTCAAGGCCTGCACCTTACTTGCGAGCCGCAGCTTGAAATCTATATCAAATTCACCAAGTTCGATCGCCCATTTCAACAATCTTCCTGAGACATTTAGCTTCTGAAGTATGTGTTTGAGGGGTTGATATGTGAGTACAATAATTGGATGAGATTGAAAGTATTGTCTAGCTTTCTGGTAGCTATGACCAAGGCAAGAGCAAGCTGTTCGGCTAATGTATACCAAGTTTTTGTATCAAGAAGTACTTTACTCACATAATCGATGGGCTGTTGAACCTTTCCACTTTCTTTTACCAATACCCCACTTACTGCATTTTAAGAAACAGCAAATTATAACAACAAGGTATCACCAGGTTTCGGCTTGGTAAGAACTAGATGTGTTGCCAATGTTCTTTTAAGTTCTCAAAGCTTCGGTTGCCCTTAAGAACTTTGAAGAAAGAAAATCATATGTCTGTTGCTCAAGATACGAATATGTTCGAAGCTACCACCCGACCTATTGATTTCTGAATGTCCATTTTGTTCTTATGGGGCTCCATAGAGACCAATACCTGTATCTTGTCAGGATTGGCCTCTATCCCTTTGTGTGTTATTATAAAACCTAAGAATTTGCCTGAGGCCACTCCAAATGCACATTTTGTAGGGTTGAGTTTTATCTTGTATTTCCACACTGTAGCGAAAACCTCCCCAAGGTCAGTCTTATGACACTTTACTTACTTGCTTTTAACTACCATGTTGTCCACATATGCTTTGATGTTCTTCCCTATCAAGTCAGTAAAGACTTTATTGATAGGTCTTTGATATGTTGCTCCTACGTTCTTCAATCCGAAAGGCATGACGTTGTAATAGTATATGGCTGAATCGATCATGAACGAGGACTTTTCCTTATCCTCTTCTGCCATGAAGATTTGGTGATATCCAAAGAAGGCATCCAGGAAGCTATATAGTTTATGACCTGAAGTGTTGTCAACAAGATTATCAATTCGGGGTAGAGGGTAGCTGTCTTTAGGGCATGCTTTGTTTAAATCAATGAAGTTAATGCAAACTCATCACTTTCCATCGGCTTTCATGACAACAATGAGCCAATTGGGATATTGGACTTCCAGAATGAATCATGCATTAACGAGCTTAGCAATTTCTTCTCGTATGACCTCTCACCGTTCTGGTGTAAACTGTCTATTCTTTTATTTGACGGGTCTTGCATCTGAATTTATATTAAGTCTGTGTACTGCAACTTTTAGGTCAATTCCAGGCTTCTCTTTAACTTTCCAAGTGAATACGTCGATGTTGCGAGAGAGACGACTGATAAGTTCAACCATGGTTGTAGCATCAAGATCTGGACCAACGGTAACTTTTCTATAGGCTTGAGCTCGACCTCCTCCAATTCTTCAACTGGGACAAGTCTCCCACAATGCTCAAGATCAAGTTCGAGCTCTGAAAGTTGCATGACTTCAGCTTTGATTTTCCTAACGCTGGTAACATAGCATTGTCTAGCCACTGTTTGACTTAATCGAACTACCCAACCCCATTACTTGTAGGAAATTTCATTGCTGGGTAAAAAGTTGAGATAATGGCTTTAACTCTATTAAGCAGTGGCCTTCCCAGTATGGTGTTGTAGGCTATGGGAGTACAGACTACCGGAAGGTTGTGATATGTGTTACATGTTTCCCTTCTGATCCTAAAGTAAGAGATAACTTAACAATGCCTTCTGGAATGATGATTCCACCACTGTACCCTTGAAATGAAGGGTTTTGACCGGCTTGAGTTGTTTGGCTTTAATACCAACCTGAATGAAAGCATCATGGGATAATACATGAGCTGCGCTTCCATTATCCACTAGAATTCTTCTTACCTTAAAATTAGCAATGATCACCGATATGACTAAGGCGTCATCATGAGGAAAAGATATGCCTTCTAAGTCCTTTGATCTGAAAGTGATGTCTTCCATATTCCCAAGATCTACGCTTGAAATTGATGGATACTGTCTGGCATATTGTTTACGCCCACTGCTCGAGTCCCCTCTCGAGGTCATCCTTCCGATGATGATATTAATGGTACCTGCTATTGGTTGATTATTTTCTCGATCTTCAGGAGACTTGTCTTTACTCTGATTGTTCCTCTGACGCTTGTCATGGCTGGCGTAAGCACCCAGAAAACTTCTCTTGATGAGAGATTCAATTTCTCATTTTAGGGCAAGCCAATCTTCGGTCGTGTGCCCAAGATCTCGATTAAAATCGCTGTACTTGCTTTTATCACAGGTGTCCAACGGAGCTCGCAACCTTGGAGGCCATTTTATCTTTTTAAGGTCTTTGATCTATCTCCGCTCGGGTAAATAGGTCGGTCACTGATTTGTAAGGGGTCTTTGACAGATACATCTTGAAAGCTTCAATTCTTATGGTATATGTTAAGGCAGAGACGACGGCTGTGATATATAGATTGGGAATCTGAAGTCTTTATTTATTTAACCTTGTCATGAAATTGCGAAGTGTTTCATTAGGTCCTTGACACATCTGTATGAGTGATGTGATTGCCTTCCTGATACGCTTGCTACTTGCAAAGAAAGTAGAGAATTTATCGGCCAAGTCTGAAAAACAAGCTATGGAGGGTCTGAGCGAAGGTCTTGCACATTACTGCATCAGGTGCAATCTGCAAGTTTATGATATCTATATATATGTTGAGATTATTAATGGGGTCGGTTGTCCCATCATACTCCTTTACCCATGGATACTTAAATCTGTCCGGTAAAGGGTGTGATAAGATTTCAAGGGTAAAATGGGTGTTAGGGGTGAACCCTGTTGTTGCTTGAGTATTCTGAAGCATACCAGCAGCCATCTCGTCTTGAATAATCTTGGTAAGATCAGCAGAGTCCATTGTAATAGATCTCAAGCCCGAGGTATGCCAGAGGTTTGGGCATCACTGTTGCCAGGACCGGGAGCTCGAGCTCGAGCATCTACCACAAGACCACCATGTGGAGGTGGCGCTGGGTGTGAATTTTTTTGATTCAGTAGCCAGGTTAGAATGATGACTTGTTGGCAGAGCTCCTCAAACGCTCCAAGAGCAACGGCTACTGGTGGAGGTGTTGGTTCTCCTAATGATACCTCCTGTAGACCTAGAGGATCTTCGGCGGGGAGCTGATTAGGAGCAGATGAGCTTGTTGGAAGATGTCATGAATGAGTGTTAACCATAACTTTTGGTAGTGCTTCCCACAGATAGTGCCAATGATGCTACCAAAAATCTGAACTGGTTAGCTCTCGATCGGATGTTTGAATACCTCACAAACTGATCTTCAATACTTGAAACAAAGGCGCCGAGGACTGTCTTTGTCGCCCCTCCAATACTTAAGTTAGAGAGAGATTTTATGCGAAAGTTTATACGCTGGAAATTATGTAAAAGCGTACCTGAATTAATTAACTTGGTCCTGTATTTGTAGATGTTGGTGATGGAGTTCTAAGAGGATCCAACCACCTATAGTCCTTATCCATATCATGCAAGGTGTTTGTGTTATATTGAAAGAGTTATGTTTGAGTTTGAATTAAACTTGTGGTAGGTTGGCGGTTTAGATTGGGATAAAAGTTATGGAGAGTCAATATCAGAGTTGGATTAATGTTTCTAAAATGTACTAGATAAAGACAAGGTTATCGTTATCGCGAAGCATGACCCCGACCTCAACTTTTAGTTCAATCTCTTGCATGGATATTTTGGTGGAGGTGAGATCGGGCTTATCAGCTCGAGTTCGGGGGTTTCTCGTATCATAAATAAAAATATATAGCGTAAATTTATAAGAAAAGTGTAAACGTAAAAAAAAATAAAGTTATAAAAATCCTCCCCCTTTATTTGAGTTTGGAATCGACTACAATATATAAATAGAGTTAAGTTGTACACAAATGAATATTTCGTGTACAATTTTTCAAATAAACAAATAAAATAAAATAACGATTAAGAATGAAATATATTTACAATTCTACATAGCAATCCACAATTGCACATTTGAAAAGATGCTGGAAGGCCACATTCATCTCCTTGAAGCCATTGAGGACAAACATGTGTTTCTCTTCGAATTGTAATATTGCCTTGGTCAATTGATGCATCTCTATCTAGTATATATTCTCCCATGATAGATCTTATGTCTATAAATATTGATAAAGTCGCATATACTGTGAACAAATTTGATATCAATGTCGTTATGCTGTTCATTATTAAAGTAATAGTAGAATGAGCCACTACTGATGTCTCGTCTCATGTTGATCTTTCGAGCATATTAACTTCATCCGTTTTGAAAAAAAAAAAGTTAAATATATGTAATTCGAAACAGGGTATAAAGTACACAATTTTATATTTTTTTCTCGTAGCCAAAATATATTTGTTTCGAAAGTAAAATTTTAATATTTTAAAATAACTTAAAAGCAATTTTTGGCCTCATGCAATTTGAGATGGAGATGGAACACTGCAACTAGAACAAAGATAATTGGTACATGGTGAGAAATATTTCCCAATTATATTTTTTTTTATTGTGACACATACTTTGGATAAAGAAGAATCTTTTCCCCTGCAGTGTAACAAGATTAAAGAAATGTTAACATAATTTAAATTCGGAAAATGGGATGCACATTGCATAGAAGACAAATATATGTTTGACAAATTATAAAACAAAGTGCATATTTTCCACTCAACATTAGTCAAAACAATTTCATTTCGAAATTGATGACAAAAAAGATAATCCCATTTCCGTAACGAATCAAAATTTCTAGACTATTATAATTTCGTTCAAAGAGAAAAAAAAATAATTATTCCACTAATACAATTTTCATTATTCTAAAGAAAATTATGGTGAAAAGCAATGTTTACGCCTCCATATTTCCGATTCCATATTTCCTAATTTACATAAAACACCTTACGAAAAGGGAAATTAACTCTTGGAGATTCCGTAAAATAGCATTATTAATCATTCATCTCGTGCAAAATACACTAAATATTTTTTAAATCAAATAAAAATCTTGTGAAGAATGAGCAATTATTTGTGTAATGTGATGAATGGATTTAACTGTTGCAATGTGTTTTAACAACATATAATTTTTGTCATAAGAGTCAAATTATCATCATCAAAATATAATGCTACTAATTGTATGTACCAATGATTACCAACATAACACATAGCATCAAAAGTTAAAAAACACTACCTCCACATATTAAGAATATAACTTTAATTATTCTTTCATCTTATTAAAAGCAGTAAAGCAACTAACATTTTCATCGAATCTTTAAACTTAAGGCAAGCAACCGAACAAATTATCTTCGTTCCAAGAATATGATATGATGATGTGTTGCATTACGTAAATTATGTAGAGTAATGCAAAAAGAAAAAAAAAATATAAGTAATTTAAAATTTTTTATCTCCAAACAAATTGTGAAATCAAGAAGTGAAAAAGGGCCGTTGCTAACTTTACTAGTGCGAATCGATGAACGACTCGCACAAGTGTTTTGCTGCTGGTCTAGTGAGCGGGCAAAAGAGCCGCTCGCTCCATTTTTCACTCCTAGTTACACAATGCAAAAACTGAGAATTAATTAAGTAGTAATTAATATTCTTCTTAATTAACTAATTATAATTAAAATATTACCCTGCTTATTTTCATTTATGCTGAGATACACTCTTACGTCACTCTCTGCAGTTGTCCTCTTGTACAACACAAATCAGTTCAGCTTTTTTACTTATTATGCAACTTTGTTGAAAGACAGCTGCTTTGGAAAAAGCAGTTAACTTTAGTTTACGGAAAACTGAGGGTGCTTATCAGATGGACCGAATCATGGAATTGAAAAATTAGCCAATGTTTTATGTCAGAGAAAAGTGAGAGCATCTTCGATGAATTCTTTATTTTTAAAGAGTATATTCTATTTTTTAAAAAGTATCTATAAATTTAGAAATTTAAAATTCTGAATTACTCCAACAAGCTCTTAATATTTAACACTTAATTTTACTATCAAAAAATATTTATTATTTTTCTTTATCTTTTATTTTAATTGACTTTTATTTTGATTATTTTATTATTTTTCTATATTAAAAATTGAAACACTTTGAATACATTTTATTATAGAGAGTGAGTTTGACTCTTCAAACTCACTTTCTAAATTAAAATATTAATTTAAAAAGTCTCTTGGTGCATGATTTTAAAGGTTGACTCTTTAAAATAGAAATTATCTCATATTTAAAAAGTCTCTTATAGAAACTCTAATATTATTTAACACCACATAAGTTTAACACTAGTTTATGTGGCAGTACTAGTGATATTAAATTACAGATTCCATTAAATGAATTATATAATTTCACTTTTAATTGAATATATCACATATTGCTACATAAACTAGTGTTTTAGCACCACTGGTGCTAGATAACATTATTCTTAATGTCATTATTTTGAGAAAATATAGTTTTGAATAATAATTTTTTGAAAATGTATGATTAAAAAGTAAAGAAAAATTTTGAATTTACATGCAAAATATTTTATTGTGTAAATGTGTATTTGAAAAAGTTTATAAAAATTAAATAATTTTAAGATAATGACTGTGAAACTGACAGAGTTTTTGGTGGGGATTAAAATTAGATTTTTAGTGGATTGTGATAGAAGTTTTTGAAATGTATGGTTGAAAAGATGTGGGACCCATGAAAGATGTGGTTTATATTAATTGCTTGACTTTGAGTAGCATATTACTACGACAATCCCTTCAGGATATCAAGGGGTGTTTGGTGGGGATTAAAATTAAATTTTTAGTAGATTATGATAGAAGTTTTTGAAATGTGTGGTTGAAAAGTTGTGGGACCCATGAAAGATGTGGTTTATATTAATTGCTTGACTTTGAGTTGGATTAAAATCAGATTTTAATCCGACCCAAACATGCCCCGATTCTTAATTTGGCCTCACATGAAAAAAAAGAAGTCGTTTTATATATTTCGACTCTTTTTATGAATTTTGTTCGACTCTTTTTATTCAGTAGTGTCCATCCTTTTTGTTTTCTGCCTTTTCTTTTTTACCACGTGCATGTTTGTATATTGTAATTGAATTGAATTGACTAATAGTAACTGACTTTGATTTATTCGATTGCGTAAAGAACTTGAAAATGGAAAAGTAACAAAAAGTTAAAGGAAGAAGAGGAGAAATAAAGCGTGTAGACGAGAAAAAAGTTTAATGTGTGTCGTACTATAAAAACATATCTTATCTAATCAAGTTTGGCCCATGTTTGTTGTTCTTAAAATGTAAAAACATAGTTTTTAATAATATATTTTTTAAGAATGTTTGGTTGAAAATGATAGAAAAGTTACGAAATTACGTGTAAAATAATTTATTGTGTGAATGTATCGCTCAAAATAATTCTGTAGTAAAAATTAAATTAAATTAAATTAAAGATTGTCAAACGGGGGTTTAATATTGTGAAAATACTGTATAGTAATCCTTTTCAACCATGCTTTCGTAATTTACCTTTTCACTTTACATGTATTTTGATAAACATTATTTTTAAACTTTACAAACTCATTTCCAACCACACATTCATATAATAAAATATTCTGTATGTAAATTTAAAATTTTTTCTATACTTTTTAATTACATATTCTTCTAAAAAATACTATTCAAAACTTTATTTTCTTCAATTAATGGTTGTCAAATAGGGGCGAATCTACTATCGACTCAATTCACGAGTAGTTGAACTTAATTTTTTTCATGAGTTGACTAGTGGGTCACTTTGTGACCATTGCCAAAAGATGACATGACGTTTGGCTCAAACGATCATATTTATTGTCCGTTTGGCAATGGTCACAAAAGTGCCCAATTCAAAAGAAAAAAAAAAAAACAAAAATTAAACCATCATTTTTTTTTCCTATGCAAACCTCACTTCACTTTATTTTAATTTTTTTTTTTTTCAAAATTTTCTACCTTCTCAATTTACAATTGTTGAAATCACCATATTATTTCTTTTTTGCGCAATCTAAAGTTTTATTGCCTCTATATTTACTTATTTGGTTATTTTTGCCCAATTCTAGTATAAACTATTTTTTTTTTCCTTTCTTCCATATATTTTCCAAATGGATTACAACAAATTGTTAGAAACTTGTGACTTCAACCAAATCTTTGGTGCTTCCAACTCTCCAGAAACTATTCCCTCAATAGATCATGATTGAAGTGGTCTAATGATGTTTGGATTCTTGGTAATTTGGGTGACGGCCATGGCGTACTATCAAATTGATTTGTATGATATTGAATATGATGAAACGGTAAAAGTAGGCTCAAGCATAAACGAAGAGTGAAGAACACAAAAAGGTAAGTTGTTGGGGAACACTTCAAATTGGTGGCTACAGGTTCACTAGTAGATGGACAGCCTTGTGCAAATCACAATGAAAATGCTGCAAAGAGATATTAACTTTGCAAAAGGATGTCGGCACGATCAATCAAACGTACTGCTAAAGATGTACAATCAAACACGGAGGTTTGAAACTAATCAGCCTCAACTCCAATTTGATTCTCCTGGTGCAAGTTCTAGTTTTGGTTTTGGTTTTAAGAAGTAGGTCTATTCACAAAAGAAAAAGATAGTGCACGAAATGACGAGCTAGTAGTGAGTTTCTGCTTAGCATAGTGGAATGCACTCACTTGACCAACTTTATACAAAAATATCTTCAACTCAAGTCTCAAGTACAAATTCTATTGCAGAAACACTCTTCGTTCAAATGTTATTAATTTATACAATAAAAAGAAGACGTGAAAAATAAGTTATTTAAATAAATAAATTGATATTTCATCGTTTACACTCGACTTGTAATTCGTTAATAACCATAAATGTTACATAGCTGCTAATGCACAGTATATAGATTTAAAAAAAATATATATATTGTATTTAAAGTAACTGAATATTCCATATTGGAGTAGAAAATTTTAGTATTTTAATGAACATGATAGATAATTTAATTATGAAACTAAAATCAGTAGTTTTACATTTGACAATGTGTCGTTCAACACAATGAAAATTATATGGGCCACATAACCTCGAATTTGGTGGTCTATTATTTCATATCCGTAGTGTTTCTCTCTTTTTAAATTTAATTGTAAAAGATAGAATAAAATTAATAGAACGACAGTTATAAAAAATTAGGTGCGCTCTTAATTGTGTTATGATATCTTCTAGTAGAAAACAAGTATTCGAAGATTTATGTATGCAAAATGGACTATGAGAAATACCGGTAGAATTATATGGGCCACATAACCTCGAATTAGGTGTATTCTAATCCTTTTTAACAAGGGTTACTTCACATGAAAACAACGATTTATGGAGCTACCTTAGTTCTTGTAGAGGTACTCAATATTTTAATAATTCTTCTTCCCTTGCCCACGGTACAAATATAGGTTTATGAGACATACCAGTAGAATTAGCTAGTATTTTGCTCACGACGTGCTCATATTTAGTTAGTGAAGAACGAACAAGCATCAATATCCAATTATTTCTATTAAGATACATGATCTACTAATGCATTCGATATCTACTATAGTATTGGAGTCTGCTTTCAGTAAATGTGATAGAGTTCTATCTGATTACATATCAAAATTTAAATAAGACACAGTATAGAGTTTAATGTTTTTACCAGATTGGTAAGACATAGAGCTTCGGATCCAATATAAAGTGGTCAAATTAGTAGTTGAAGATTTTCAGTAACCAACTTCATAATTTGTAGGTATTGTTTACATTATTATTCTTTAATTTTATCTGACTTTTAGGAAAAAAATTGCACATATAATATTTTATTCCTATACAATATTAACTCCGCATACATTAAAAGTAGTCGGTTCCGAACTCCAAAAATGGAGGGTTGTTTCAATTTTTTTAAAAAGAAAATGACGAACCGAATCAGGGGCTTGTGGTCGATTCGACTCGACCCATGAGGCACATGAGTCAAGTTCATGTACTTTAGAGTCGAGTTGATTCGACTCGGTTCATTATCACCCTTGTATCACAATATGATTTGACAATGTGATTAGCTTGAAAGAGTTCTGATTAACCTTCCATAACAAGTTGGGCTTTTGGACAAAAAATAAAACAAAATAACTATAAAATTGGAAGAATATTTTATCATCGTTCATCGAATAAAAGCTAGGTCGGTCTATCATCAATATTTCTTAGTCTCGTAAGTCGTGTTTTAAATCGCCTTGGGAACCAGACCATAGAAGGCCGCAGTTAATATCTACACAATGTAGGCAGACTACTTATCCCGCAAATTATTGAAACATTGCGTTTATCTAGGAATTGTCACTACTTGATCAACACAGTAAATGCGACATTTAAAGATTAGAATATAAAAAGGAAAAAAAAAAATTTACTTTTTATTTTAAATTTTTCGATGAAATATTTCAAAATATTAGACCAAATCAACAACATGTTGGAGAAGGTAGTTTATATACCTTTTTAATACAAGTATTAGACAATTATGTTAGTCGTTTGGTAGTTTTTTATAAGTTGTCCGATAATTTGTTAGTATGTGCGTCAAGGTTAGACTGCGATTGAGGGTATATCAATTTCATTAAGATTCTAATTTTATACCTTGAAAAAGGTATTCTCTTACGTTTAATCTTTTAATTATACAATCTCATATTAATTGCTAAGAAATAATTAAATATATATAAGAAATGCATGGTTCTATTGCTTTTTAATCTCAAATTTTGCAATTTTCGAATTTCAAGTAAATGTTAAAGAAATAGATTGTTTTGGATTCTGGATTTGCATAAGATTCAATTCATGGTTATATCTCAATGGAAAATGCTGTTGCTACAGTCATTGTACATAGTCATTTTCACAGTCCACACACATGGGTGTGACTGTGAACTATGCTGTGTAAAAAGACTGTAAATATAGCAATGTGGGGCCACACCCATGTGTGTGGACTGTGAACCATGTTGTGTAAAAAGACTGTAAATATAGCAAAGTCCTATCTCAATTTTTTTCAATTATGGGTTCCAATCTCAAGTAAATGTTAAAAGAGTTGCAATATTTTAGATTTTGGATTTGCATATGATTCAGTCTACCGATTACATTGTTTTCATTAGAAAGAGTATTCTCCCATCCGGGCTATGTCCAGTACCTGAGAAAAATAGAAAACTACGGATAACGCCCTTATCAATTTGGACACATTGAGAAAACAAGTTGAGCTATTGGTTTTTTATTTTCTATAAAAGTCGACTCCGGCTTATAAGATGACGGCTTCAAGCGTTCACACCTTAGGTGAGTGGGGGTTTGCATTTGTCACATTATGTCTATTACTTACACGAAAGAGAGTATTATATCATCTTGACCTCATCCACTTGAAACAAATGGAAAATCGTGGATAATTTGGGTACATGGACTTCGTAGCTATGGACTTTGTCTTTAATATATTGTATCGGGATAATAATTTCAATTTTCACTTAACTTTCACATAGTGAAAAATGAGAAAACATGATGTTTAAGTCTGTAACTATTAAGAGGAAGGGAGACAATCAATGCCAATGCAGAAATCGAAATAGTCGCTCTTTAAAGTGGAATTCTTCTATGTTTGATTTTGACGCATGCACTACTCCCAAAATGCTGAGAAGACTTGTGCAGATCCGAGTTGGTTTGTCTAAAAAGTCATGAAAGTGGCAAGCTAATTCTTTATAAAAGAAAGAGTGGCTTCGGGATCTTTTCTTTGTTTAGATATGCAAGAGAAGGAAAGCATGAGCATGAATGAGCGATGATTTGGGTTTAGTTCTTTAGTTCGAACGTTAAAAGTAAGTTCATTCATTTCTAGATCATCAGTCTAATCAAAGTCAACTCGTTCACATAGAATTAGGTGAGTTTTCACTGAGCTAGTTAAGATGCTACATGTACATTTGGCAGGAATCTACACAATTCATTTTAAAATTTATTTTTTAAATCAATAGCACAGATTTTGACAACACATGGATTGTCAATAAAGATTATACAAATAGCTTTATTCTTAGAATATTTCGCAATTGACAACAATAAGTAGTTTTGTGAAGAGTAATATATTTCTTTAAGGTTGTTTAGAATGAATTTTGGTTTCTATCCTGTCAGAGTAATGTTATTTATAATCAGTGACTGCATTGATCATCCTATATGATAGGTTGTTAATTGAGACATAAGTTGACTATGGATAACATTATTGATATTATTATAACTAAACTTTTGAGCTCTCTCCAACTTTGCTCTTATTATGAGAGAAAAAAAAAGACTTTGTTATGTGAAATAGATGACATGGTTTGAAGTTAATTCTCAATATTTAAAAAAGAACAAGTTGGTCTTTCATTTTAATTAGAGAGAGAGAGTCTAACCCACTTTCTATTTTAAAATATAAATTTGAAGAGCCTTTTATATCATAATTTTAAAGATTGATTCTTTCAAAATAAGGAACATTTCACTTTTAAGGAGTTTGTTAGAAATGCTCTTAGATAGAGTATTCTCTTATCACGACAATGTTCAATTGAAGATAACACCGTTATCAAATTGCGCATATCAAGAAAAAATTGCATTTTTGGTTTGTAAAACTCCACTCTAGCTAAGAAGAGGTTTTTAATAGAATCTCGAATTAGCTCATGGATTGCGCAAAGAAAGTATATCACATCACCCAAAAATGCTTTACGTGACAAGAAAAAAATATGGACCACTTAATTTTTTTCTTTTTTTATAATTTATCTTTATTAGAGAGTGGGCTAGACTAACATCCTCCGTTCAATTTTTATAATTTATATCCACCATTTCTCCATGTTATCTCTCTTGTACACGTAGTTCACAATTAGAACAATTCACAATCCCATTGAACATATTCTTCTCTCCATTTCCATTTAGTTTACCTACCATGTGTTCAATAATTCACATTGTTGCATTGGAGATGCTCTAAGCCTTCACAACTTAATTGAAGGGGGGGTTCGGGATTTATCATTTTACCTCTATTTATCTAGTGAGGCACTATTTGTAGTTAATCCTCAAAACAACTTGTTTGTCTTCAACGTTTCATTATAATTGCACAATCAAAATCAAATTTTCAATAACATATATCATTTAAATCGTTCATCTAACGTTCACGGATAAATGATTCGAGACACCCATCCAAGTTTTGAAGTAAAATCAAGCTTCATAAAGTCAGACATCCAATTAAAACATCACGATCAAGAAGAATTTAGATGAATTTTTACTGTTTGGAGATTGATTGCGCAACATAATAAAGGACAAAAGAACGACTCACTATTACAACATTAAGTTCAATTCTTTTTTCAGTTCCGAGAAACCTTCAATTCTGATAATCAACCCATCATTTCCCATATAGACCTGATTCATTTCTTTATAGAAGCCTGTCTTGTATAATAATTATATGCTGCATTACCAGTGGCATCTATTCAAATTTTTTCTTTATAGTTTAAGCCCCTGTTTGGTTCGGATTAAAATCTGATTTTAATCCAAGTCAAAGTCAAACAATGAATATTAACCACATCTTTCATGGGTCCCACAACTTTTCAATCACATATTTCAAAAACTTCTATCACAATCTACTAAAAATCTAATTTTAATCTCCACTAAACACGTAATTAAAGAAAATAAAGAAAGAACGAGGAATAGTTGAAGTGCAAATAATATAATTTTATACACTAATTGCTGAACTGTGCTTTGGATTTTGTGTCTAAAGAATCAATTTACAACCCTAATGTCACTAGACAAGAATGCAAATGACTTGGTTTTGCACTTGTCTATGTTTCATTTTACATGATTAATCAAAACCGCATCATCTTCAACTAATGCTTTGTCTTAATCAAATCAATGTACTAATGCGGTTGGTTGAAAATGGTAATCTTATTCTCCTGCCATCTTAGATATTTTAACAACAATGAATCTCTAAAATATCTTGTTATGAATATAGACAATATCATCTAATTCTCGACAAGGAGAGTTCTTACCTTATTTCATTGGGCGAATCGGTTCCCGAGACAAGCGAAATTTATTTTACGAGTTAGTCGTTGTTCATAATTTTTTAGTCCAAAAAGTTATAGGGTTATGGATTATTCACACGCGACATAAATTGATACTTTAAATGATTCATGCTCAAACATCATATGTAAATGTTTGGAGAATGACTCATTTGTTGTCTACGTGAATTAATTCAACCAACAACTTTTGTATATTGGTATATGGGATCAGAGATATCCATAATACGAAGAGATTAATGCAATATTTTGCCTGCAAACTTAATTGAAAGGCGTGAATTGTGAACAAGCTCAAAAAAGTTGACTCTTTAAAGCAAAAATTGTGATTTAATTTCGAGCCATAGATGTATGAAGATATTTTGCATTTGTTTGGGTTCCAAGTGAAAAATAAATTATTATTTTTTTTGAGAATTAATTGTTAAAAAGTAAGGAAAAATTATGGGTTCTATAGAATGCATAGTTGAAAATAATTTTGGAGAAAAAATGATTTTTTTAAAAAAAATATCTCCCAAACAAACCCTTAAAAAGTAGTAGAGGAAATTGATTCAAACAAAGGTTTTAAAAATTCGACGTATTTTCTTTTTCTTGATGGCACACAAATTTGAGGTATAGTTTTTACGTTAAATATGCATACAATTTGAGCATTTACTCGTACTAAAATTTAAATAATCATGTTTTTTCTCGTTTTAAATGTAGTATAATCTACATCTAAAAAGCAAGTACATTGCAATTATTTCTTAATATTTACAATTAATTTTCTAATTGAGCAAGTTACGATGGAAGACATCCACTGAGATATATGTATATGATTGTTACAGATATACTCTCAACATTTCTAGTAATTATAGAAATATCCTTTGTAAGCAAAATAAATAAATATTTTCTATTTTATTCTTTATTTTATACAGATAAAATAAATGTATTTATTTTCCTTTTTGCATAAATGGTGACAGCTCTAATAGTGGATTTTTTTTTGTTGTTATGACAAACAAATTAAAACTGTAGAAGAAGATATAAAGAAGAAAATGTAAATAGTATTTTTAGATGATGAAGTGGTCTCTACCATCCAATTTTCGAAAGCACTCAATATGCAACAGTAAAGTCATATATGAAGAATGCACATCATCAATTATCAGACTCCAACTTGCACCAGCATCATTGCATAATACATTTAAAATCCTTTTTTTCTAAAGTTAGCAAACAATAATTGCAGCCATGTTTTAAAAAGTGATTCTTGGATCGTCTATGTATATCGATTCGACCCATATTTTTATTAAATTTTGATAATAGTTGATAAAATATGTGGTTGAAAATGAGTTTCGAATTTTTTTTTTTTTTGAAAAAAGGGTGACCAAATAGTGGCTCGTTATGACATTATAAAATTAGTTTAGTTTTAATGTGGAACGACTATACCTAGTCTTCTAGAATAAACAATCATTACTAGCCTTCACCAACTAATTTTATGAAGTTTATAACCTTCAAGGCAAAACTAACGGTTTTATACTTCATAAAGTGGTAATTTAAAGAAGAAAAGGCAAATGATTTGGCCATAAAAAGTCTTTGAAATTTCAATTTATAAAAGTAGAAATCTTTGAAACTCATTTTTTTTATTACACATAATACAGTTTTACAGTTTGCGAGAGATCTTTATTGCAAAGTCGAGACCATGTTTGAGTGCAAGATGGCTTGTACTTACGAGTAGGATTGTGAAAGATCAAATTTTGGGGCATAGGGAAGGTGAAGTTGGGATCTTATCATGTCAAATTTTTTGTCTCTTCCAATGGATACAAAACAAGAATTGATGGGCCACTAAGAGCATTTCAAATGGGTAGGGAAAGTTACAAAAGCTACACAAATTGTTGATGAACAATTGCAGCCACTAATGAGCTCGAATTGACAGCCATTTTGTGCTTATATTTGGAAATCTGTTTGGCCTTTTTAATCATTTATTAATTCAAAAAACAAAAACCCTACTTATTTCCATTATTGATGTCAAAGGTTAAAGAGGACTTGTTCCATTATTGATGTCAAAGGTTAAAGAGGACTTGTTACGTTAAAATATATACTTTCATATTAACTTTATTAGAGAAGTCTTTTTTAAATATGTTAAGAATTGAGGTTCCATTTTAAAAGGTCAACCTTATTAAAAGAAGTAACGCAATCTTTTATAAGTTGGTTTATGTTTAAATATTTATTCGATGTGGGATTCTATCCCTTAACATGCCCCCGCAAGATGATGGCTCGTTTGAGCAGACCAATTTTGAAATCCGTATGCTCACTTTTGAAGTCTTAACAGGATCGAATTGCTCGTTAGAGCTAATGGACTCTGATACCTTGTTAAGAATTGATGTTTCATCTTAAAAGGTCAACCTTATTAAGAGGAGTAACACAATCCTTTATGGTTTATGTTTACATCTTTATTCGATGTGAGATTCTATCCCTTAACAAAATAAAAAAAGGTCACAAGTCTATCTAATTTTGGAGACATATCGAGACTTTGGATGAATGTGAACAAGTCTAACTTGTACACGGCGCGTATTCATGGACAAGAATCGGAGGACATTCACCAATTGACATGCATGGCCAAGGTTTCCATGCCATTTTGTTACTTGGGTGTACTACTTGTGGCAAAAAAATTGAAAGTAAGCTCATATGACTCTTTTATCAATGAAATCTCGGGCCTTATTGGAGTATAGTCTAGGATATCCTTGTCTTATGCTGGGAGAGCGGAGCTTGTAAAAGCCGTCCTTCAAGCTGTTGAATGTTTTTGGCTTTCCATTCTACCTATTCCGGCTATGGTTGTTTAAAAAATTGTTACTATTTGTCGTAACTTCTTTTGGGGATTTAAGAGGCCATTGGTTGATTGAAGTAGTGTTTGCTGGCCGAAACATGAGGGTGGACTTGAATTTAGAGATATTAAATGGCGTTACATGTTAAAACCCTTTGGAACATGCAAAGCAAGAAGGATACTCTTTGGGTTAGGTGGGTTAACAAGTTTTTTCTGTGTGGGACTGAAGTTTGGGAGTATACAGCAAAGAAAGGTGATTCTCCACTGATTAAAAAGCTGCTGGAACTATGCGGGCAAATTTCACAATCTTAATTCTTACTAGCGGATAGACACACCGACACAGGCAGACGGATGACATTAGGCAGCTTAACTGAC
>CAIGRT010179387.1:619-12415 GCA_903798405.1 Fraxinus platypoda
TTTTTTTTTTTTTTAGAATTCAACACTTTAAATGAAATTTTTTCTTAGTTCTAATAGAAAATAGCAACTAAAATTATTTGTCTAAATCTAATGAATATGGGCAATAAAAATAAATTATCAAAAGCTTAAAAAAAATAAAAAAAATTAAACGAGGAATGGAAAGTAGGCTCTAATTGGATGTTTCCAACATACAAATGTCAACCATCGACCTTGCACTTTCAAAATTAAATGGATCAACAAAAGCGATCAATTAAACCGTTTGGATACATGGTGCATATATATAACATCGAGTCCTTCAATATCTGCTCATTAAATGAATAAATTAGTACAGTACATAAATTATGTCTATAAACTCTCCTCTTATAATTACTTTTCTACCAATTAAAAAGCAGTTTCTGGTTTGTAACTAGTTTATACAACTAATTTTACAAAACCAGTCCATACAACCTACAACCAGTTGTTTCGGTATCATTGAACTATAAGTTTCCTGTATCTACTCGTAAAAATTAAAAGATAGCCATGTCTAACAAGAAGAACAAAAGACCATCTATTGATAAATAAACAGTCCCAGTTCAGGGATCATCATTGGCTGCAGGAACCCAGACTAATCAACAGGAACTTGTCAAATAATATTGAGATGGTGAAAAAGATCTTGTCGACAATAATCTAATCACCAGACGTCCCTGAGGTACCGACCATCCATTTGGAGTTTCTTCACAATAGCCTCTGTTTTTGATGAGTCCACATTTTCCTGTAAATAAGATCAAATTACGATGAAAAACGAGTAAAGCACAAACACAAATTAAGAGATTGCAAAGTACTTGTTTCGTTATAATTGTTATATCTAAGTGGAACTGCCAACTTGACATGGAGTAAAGACCTGTAATTCCCCTGGTCTAGCTATGAGCTTTTATGTTTTAAGAAACTCCTAGTTTTTATATTTGGACGCCCACCAAATTTCAACATCTCTACAACTATCATACTAATTTACTGGATGAAGTCCTAGCCTTCAACAACCTGAGAATCGCTGCTACTTGCAACAATATCATGTCTCCACTATTGTTTGATACTCGACTTACCTATTAAACTGATATTTAGAAGCATAGGGGTGTCATATTAACCACAACAATTTCACATCTGGAAAAAGAAGACATAATATGTCATCTTAGTTCCTACAGAAATCAAACTAGACATTTGTAACCATTTGAGGAGGCGCAAATGCAAATTTATCAACACATCAGAGCTTCCCCTCGTACTGTAAGACATTTGCAACTACGACATTGCTAGAGCCTTGTATGATCAGAAATCCATTATTATTTATGGCCAAATAAATGTGTACTTTCATGTGTATGCACATGCACAAGAACGGGAGAGAGAATTTACCTGCTCTTGGACAATGGTATGCAGGGTGCGATGGACATCTCTGGCCATTCCTTTGGCATCTCCGCATACATAAAGATATCCCCCCTGGGAAATTATACTCCATAGTTCGGCACCCTGCGTGTGAAACAATACTTCTGAAGCAGCTCAAAATAATTCACACATTGCAGATAATTTGAAAAAAGAATTCATATATTGAAAACAAACGAAATAAAAAAGGCTAAGATGACTATATTTTCTGATATTCAATTCTTTTCTCAGGTTAAAGGAATAGAAGGGCTTTCCTCAAGTTTTCTGTTTTCTATTACAATCTGACGCCCCTTGTCGAAACAGAATATGCTAAGAACAAATAATGCTTACAGACTTCATCTTAAATTTAATACGCTAAGAACAAACATAATATAAAAGGTAAACTTTGAAGCTATAGAAAGTTGGAGCTTTTCTCCAGTTCTTTGTTCTCTATTACCATCTGTCCCCTTTGTTGAAAACTGAACATGCCAAGAACAAAAATCTTTAACAATCTCAAATTTAACAAGCTAAGAACAAATAAATCTTATAGGTATATCCTCGTAATGGCTTTTTTAGTTATAACCAGTTTTTCAACACTTAAAACAAAATTCTGAACACACTTTGATTTTACAGTAGTTTCAAATTTCTCTCTTTCTGATAGAGTAAGCACATCTAAATAAGATCCTTTAGATATTTGGTTCACATTATGCGGGTTCCAAGAATTATCATTACTTCATTTTATCACTTATGTAAAGGTGTCCAAGAGTGATGAGTGATGATTTTCACTGTATCACTACTATCCGTACATAATGACCATCTATGTTGCTTGGACTCTTCAAAAATGGAGAAGTATCTGTGTCGATACAACATGACACGGATACTGACACGGGATATGGGTCGGATACTTGGTCTTGCACTCGGACATGGCAGCAAAAGGAGAAGACAGTGGACGGCGTGGAGTGTTGTTTCTGGCTTGCATTTGTGGCGGCAACAAACCCATTTATTTCAAGTCTTGCGCTAGTATTTTCCAGAAACTTATGGAGGACAGAAGCATGGCAGCAGAATTTTGCAGAAGGGGGAAGATAAGAGATGGAGAAAACAATAGGTTCCTCGTTTGAGAAGATGATAGGTTTAGTCCTTTTGGGTGGGTGTTAAATGGGCTTTTGTCAAGCCCAATGAATAAGTTAATGACACAGGAAATTAGGTGGTCTCAAAAGTCAACAATTTATACTGCCAAAAATTGGGAATTGTCTCTACCAAGTTTTATAATTTATTGTAAGTAGCGTTAGTTATTGTTTTATTTAAGATAAGATTAATTTAATATTTAATTCTAAATTTGTTTGATTCAATAATTCAAGTTACACTTATCAATTTTGAGTGATTTAAATGTCAGAAAACATAAGTTATTTAATTCTAAATTTGATTTACTTGAATCATTTTTTAGAAAACAAAAATAATAATAATAATAAATTGTAAGACGTGTCCCCGTACCCATACCCGTATCCAAAATTCGAATCTTTTTTAACCGTATCCCCATATCTTAATTTTTAAAATGAGAAGGAACCGACTTCTGGATTTGTACCCATATCCGACACTTGCACCCGAGTCCGAGCAACATAGATGACCATAAAGGAAATCAAAATTCAAGCATAACTTCTCAACTTTCAAACGATATTGCACCTAATGACTTGCAACAACAACAAACTCATACTCTGAATAAAAAGAGATCAGCTATGTTAATCCTTTTTCTCCAATTCATTCAAAGCATCTGTGCATGCATTAGAAGAACCAATGCAATCTAAAGGTTGGCAACCACAAGATTTTGGTCCACATCTCACTCTAAACTGCTCTAGAGAAATTGCATCACTATTGCGAAAAGAGCTCCTTTAGGTCCATACAAGACATGTCCAAACCACCTGTCACTTCTTTTAATTTATCCTCAATTGTTGACACCTCCGGTTATTTGACTTATATTCTCATTTTTTGTCCATCTTAAAATTGGGCAACCGGTGGAAGTCTGGAGAAATATTATGGACGGCTAGAAAAGCAATAAATAATTTGATTTCAGTGCTTGGATAATGCAAATCAACTAACGCTAATTCAGCAATGTGGCAGTTAAACACTTAACCCAGTATTCTTCCATATATAGCCCATGTTTGGTAGAGATTAAAATCAGATTTTTAGTATATCTTGATAAAAGTTGATGAAATGTGTGGTTGAAAAGTTGTGGGTCCCATGAAATGTGTGGTTAAAATTAATTGTTGACTTTGACTTGAGATTTTAATTGAATTTTAATCCAGACCAAATAGGGGCATATATAGATAATGACAGCAGCATCTCATATAGCTTAACCAATCTCTGAATTACTTGTAGCTGACCTTTTCCATCATTTTGTGTTGAACATACTCTTTTTGTGGTCCCTCCCTTGAGAATGCAACAATCAACTCAGATATTACACCTTGCTCCACAAAATCTTTTAACTCGTCTTCATAAATGAAATCCTAAACAGTGTTCAAATTAAGAAGTGAGGGCAACAGTCATAAATTTTATAGTGGTGTAGCTCCTTCGAGTGAGTAATAGATTCTCACCATACGACGATTCCTACAGCCGAAAAAGAATAAAGCAGCTCCAAGTTGAGCACCTTCTTCTTTCAAGGCCAGTCTTTCCTGTAAAATGCCTTCATTTTATATGTTTAATGTTCAAGGAAAAAAGAAAACCTATCAATTCAAATTCATCCTAATACCTGTAGGAATCCTCTAAAAGGTGCCAAGCCAGTACCAGGTCCCACCATAATGATTGGAATGGAAGGATCAGCTGGCAATTTAAAGTTAGATGGCCTGATAAAAATAGGAGCCCAGCTACAGTCACTGCTTCTCTCCAGCGGAACTGCATTCTGATTGAATTTCCACATGGCATTATGATGTTAGATGCCAATAATACATTTAGAAGATGTTCAAATGGAAACATTTAAGTAAAATGAAAAAATAAAAATAAAACACAAATACAGATATCTTTTAAACCTTGTTTCCTACCTTCATCCAGGTTGAACACACTCCTTTGTGAATTCGGCCGGTGGGGCTTGGACCTTGAACTACAGCACAAGTCACATGAACTCGACTTGGAGCAAATCTGCACCAGATAAAAATTCCATCATTTTCATTGATCCCCTGGATTAAACTTACATCCATTTAACATGTCAGATTGGTATCCTTTTTCAATTCATTACCATCCTCACTCCCATTTGAACATTGGTAGATAACTTTTTCTGTGAGTTTTAATACTAGTTACCTGGGAGAGGAAGAAATAGAATAATATCTTGTCTGCAAGCGAGGGGCTACTGCAGCAAAAAATACACCAAGAGGAGGTTTTGCTGAAGGAAACTCAGACAGCACCTCAAGGAGACTTCTCTGACTTCCTACCACCCATTGTGAGTACTCATCCTAAAACACATAAATATAGGATGTGTCAAAGAAGAGCATTAAAAAGGAAGAAAAAGCCATAATGAAAAAACTAGCATTTTCTGGTGACTGCATTAGAATACATGAAAATAAAAAGAAAAAATGAAAGAGCTAAACACGGAGGTTCACCTTCCCCTGAGGTGATGACAAGAATTTAAGCCTTTCTGCTTCAATAGGTTCAGATGCATGAGCAGCCAATGCAACCAAAGCAGCCTGAAATGAAGGGGGGAAAAATATTTAGAAAATTGGAAGGGGAGCAAGACCGTTAAAGGTCTTAAAACTAATGTCAAAGCAACATATCTACACACAATCTATTACACAAAATAAGCACCTTTCGAGGAGGATTCAAAAGATCTGCATAGCGTGATAGAGCAGTACGAAGCGTGCATGGACCAGGAAAGGGAGGTGGTAATGAGCCTCCCAGGGGCGTACCATCTTCATTGTCACTGTGAACAGAAAATAGTAGATCTAAAGGCTGACCCAACAATTTTGCTGCTTCTTCCACAGTTTCATCACAATTTTCAGCATAAACACCAACATGGTCTCCAGTTTCATATCTAAAAAGGAGCAATAAGACAGAAGAAAGACAATCAGTTTAAACACAGACAGCATCCACGGAAGTAAAACACAGGGAGCATGGTAAGTCAATTTATGCATTCACCGAGAGAAAGTCATCTTGAGGCATGATACAGAATTCTTCAATAATTGAATGCACATAAAGGGCATTCTTTTTAAAAGGAGTACAAAGTGAAGTTTAGAAGCATATACATCAGCACATTAGCATGATCAATTGTTGATCGGAGGTCATTAGGATATTGTACCTTCCTAGGAAGAGTTGTGGCAAAATCAAGTGTAGAGGCAGAGTTTAAAGTTATGGCACAAGAAATTTGTGAACTTCTTTGGTTGAAGATTATCCTCGATAATCTTAAAGTTAAATGGGATGGAACAATGAAACTCTATTGTGACAACAAATCATCCATTAATATTGCACACAATCCTGACCAACATCATCGTACGAAGCTCGTGGAAGTTAACTGACATTTTATCAAAGAGAACTTGGATAGTGGCTCAATTTACACTTATGTTTCAATCGAAGGACAGCTGGCAAATATCTTAACTAAAGGACTTTCAAGTCATTTCAAATGATCCATAGCAAGCTGGGAATGGATAAGATCTATTCACCAACTTGCAGGGGAGTGTTGACAAATAAATCCATAATTAGTCGGTTATAAAATGGAAAGTCAAAGGCTGATTTGCTAATTGCTAATTGGTTCCATAAATTAAGGCTGATTTTGAAAGAATATCCAAAGATTGTAGGATAGAATTTTTAGGAAGTCAAGTTTTCCATTGCTGTAGATTACCAACAGCTATATAATTGTACATATTCATGATTTTATAATAAAACATTATAATCAGTTTACGAGTCTCTTCAGTATCCTTGATTAATCTGAAGGATTAAATCATATGTTAGACATTTGGAAGAGCACTCTGGAACTAAAAGTTTTTAGGTTGAGAAGACCCAAGACTGAATACGTTCAACGCAATTTTAGCCCATGTTTGGCCCCCATTTTCTAAAACTCATTTTCGTCGTACCTCATTTTCAACCACACATTTTATGGGACCCACAACTTTTATCACTTTTCAACCACACATTTCATCAACTTTTATCAAAATCTACGAAAAATATGATTTTTAACTAAACCAAACAAGTGATTAGTAATACTAGGAATAATGATAATAATGAAGTTTGTGTAACATAGGAAATCCCTTTAATATTAAGAGGCCCGTTCTACAAAATAGTAATTGGACCTAATATTTTAATGGTTGAGTGTTGAGCAGCTGTTAAAGGGCAAAATGTTCTAGGATAAACATAGTGGAAATGAGGATACTAAGATGGATATGTAGTCATGCTAAAATGCATTAGATATGATATGAAAATATACACCAAAAAGTGGGGGTGGTGCAAATTGAAAAATTAGATCAATGACAATATAAGTGGTTGGGTCTTTGTTTTGCACAGACCTAAAGAGAGCCCCATTCTTATGAATAATGGGATTTCACTAGAACAAATTAGAATAGAGAGTGAATGACCAAAACTAATATGGTATGTTGTAGTTACGAGGGATATAGTTACTTTATATCTTCCAATTGATTTTGTGATAACTTTAACTGCATAAAGAAAAAAGATGGCTTCTTCATTGTTGCTGTAATAAATCAGGATCTTAATAACTCATCCAAATAACTTAAAGTCAGTAATCAGTATATGAAAGTAGTCTTGACTGAACCTAAACTTCCAGACTGGTAAAACTTCTTACTGGCCCTCTCTCATTGAGTGAAAAGATTCATTTACTTTTCCATTTTAACCATCAACATCATCAGTGCACCACTCAAGATGATTATTAGATCTTCAGTCACGAAGGCTTGTCTGTGCACCATATATGAATGATGATAAAAACATACAAAAGCAAAAAACTTACGTTATGCCAGTGCCTGATACATCAAACTCCAGGTGTATGCAAGAGCGATCAGACTCTGGTGTGTGAAGCTCTTTTACAACAGCAACATTGACTCTTCAACAAGTAACTCATTCAACCAGCGAAGAGACCAAAAAAAAACGTGAAACAGAAAGAACACGCATAAGACAATATAGATACCTGCATGGATGGTGAATGTCATATGAAGCATTCCCATTAGGGATGCTTGAGTATTCATTATTATACGATGTTGCTGCAAGATCATAAGTTACTACTCTATATTCCGGAATTGCAGCAGAGTATGGGGTAGACGCAGAATGCTGGTCATCTTCCCCCCTTAGAATTTGATCTAACTCAGGCCATAGTTGTTCCCGCCTAGAAAAATAAAAGTCTCCCACTTAGAGCAGCAGCTCCATATTTCAAAAGATCATTAGACAAAAAGAGTAAAAGAGGACACTTTGCAGAAGCAACATAGTGAGTACAGAAAATTCAGCATAAAAAAATAAAAAAATTATACAGTATACCAAGCAGAAAAATCATCTTCAATGCATTGATCATCATCACCAAGACCGACTGGTACTAGACGTTTTCCACCTGAAATTTATAAAAAAGTATGAACTTCAATAATATACGAATATGATGGGAATTATCAATAACTTCTCCAAATTATGAAATTCACATGGTATTCATCAAACAGAAGTAAAGAAGAGTATGGTGCTGAGTAACAGCCCAGCAGTAAAAAGTGTCCCTTATCTGGGATTTACTCATCAAACTATTGCCACAGACATTTAATGATGCCAAGAATTTAAGTACTGTTGTTTTCCAATTGTCTACCAAAGAAGTACTTCTAGAACTAAAATTGAGTGGCTACACCAAGTTGCATCACAATCTCCAACCCAATTACAATACGATTAAATCTTAAATGTTTTACATCTTTCTATGACATCAAAAGTTTCTTAATATGAGAAAGGAATGATTATTCAGCACTTTCATTTGGATATATAGAAAGCTCATTTGTATCACACATGATATCATAAAGACCTAAAATAAAGTGTGTACATTTAATAATAGCAGCAGAGACAGATCTCTGACAATCACTAAAGGATTTTGTTATTGCAAGCCAAAGAGAGCTATTCTAGGCCAACAAGAAAAAAGAAACGGCAAAGAAAATTGATATTTAAGCCCATCTTTTAATTGCCCTTTCAGATTCAAATTTTATCAAACAGATCATTATAGATGCTCATTTGTTTGCAGCAGCATTTTCTTGCAACGAGTTGGCCTGAAATTCATTAGCACGGGGCCATTGACACAAGACATCGAGCCAAATAAAAACCACTAATCTGAAAGAGAAAATAAAAGGAAATAAATTGTTGACGAGTAATATTAGTTTAAGTCAATAATTCTGAAAAAAAGGAAATCAGAGGATAGCTGGGACAACATTCATCTATGTTTCCAAAAAAGACAAGTTAAATCACCCTCTACGCTTTATAAGAAATTATTACCAATAACATTAAGGTAGTGATTTGAGTTTAATAAAAATATGGTAAGGGATCAGGGAAACTAACAGCATAGGGGGAAAAAAACGGAAGACCAAGAGGAAAATCATGTCACAAACAGCAATACTCTACCTACCTTGTTCGCTAAGCTGTTCATCAACTACCTTCGCTATCTGTCTCAAAAAGGAATCTGTTAGATAATCAACAAAGATGATATTGACAAATAAGCTGCAAATATGCTATTTGAGCTCCATATCCCACAAACATGGAGCTCAAGAATCAAAATATGGAGTCTATCTATCACTTCCCAAAAACATATGTAATCAACCTAAATACCTTGTTGAAATGTTCATATTGTCGGTTACCCAAACCAAATACACCATATGTAAGATGCTGAAGCCAGGGCTCGCTTTCTTTCTCCTAATAAATTCCAATGCATTAGAAAAGGCTCAAGGAAGGAGCACAATAAAATAAATCTACTCTTCATACCAACCTCAGCGAACCATTTGTAAAATCTAGCAGCATTATCGGTTGGCTCTCCATCTCCGTAACTGTAGTAGTAGTCCCACGTTTTCATTATCAGTTACATGGAAATCAAGGCCACACTTAACCACAAACAATTCTGCTACATAAAATGCAGGTAAATTGTAAAGTCAAAGTAAGAAATTTGATCTTACGTAGCCAGCATGAAAAATGCTAATGTCTCTTTCTTGAGTTTTTTCTCGTACTGATCATCATCTGCAGCATAATCATCCTACTCCAACCAAAAAAAAAAAAAAGTGAAATGAGACAGTAAACAATAACATTCAGGAGATGTGACTCGTGAAAAACAACACAATTGCGTTGAGTTAACATACCAAGTCAACAACTTTCACGAATGCCTTCTCATATCTTGCTTTAATTTCCTCTGCTAAAGCCTAGAAAAGGGCATCATAAAAAGTTTATAACACCATGATTTACCAACTTAAACCGGAATGCATATAATTTTTAAAGCCAAGAAAAAGGCATCATAAAAACGTTAGAATACCATGATTTACCATCTTATGCCGGAATGCATAATTTTTTTCATGTATTAACCATTATAGATAGAGAGAAACCATTATACCAAGAGTAAAAAAACTAACTCATCTTGCATTTACTTGCACTTTCAAAGAACGGGTATTGATAAGTGTCAAATATGACAAGCATCCGACAAAAGACTCCCCTTTTTAGTTTCCCTGCTCAAGGCTTCCATCCATAAACAAACAAATAAATGGAAAAAAATATCATCATTGGATCCACAACTGAGAGTCCATCCTAACTCATCTTGCATTTACTAGCATTTTAAAAATACGGCTAGTGATACTTGTCAATTGTAACAAGCATCCGACAAAATACTCCCATTTTTTAGTTTCCCCATCTTCAAGATGTCTGTCCGTACAAAATTAAAAAAATACGGACAAAATACCATCATTGGATCAACAACTGACATCATGCTCGTAGTGGACACACACAGAGGCGCCACCCCACTTTAACGACAAAATTCTCAACTTCTATACGCTTCCACGCCAGCAACAAAAACACACACACAAATGCATATAGAAAGTTCAACTGATACAAGATGCGCTTTTTATGTTACTATGTTTCAAACAGAAGGATTCCATCTAAGGGCTGTAAAAGAGAGACAGATCAATGAATTGATTCCACTCTGTAAAGTTTTAGTGAACAACTTTTCCTGAAGTTGAGTCTCAAACCAATTCGAAGGGAATCATAATCTCAGAACATTCATAACACAATTCAACAATCAAAACAACAATAAAAAATTCCGAGATTATTTCTTTATACCTTTGCAAAACCCTCAGCAGTACCAGTCTGGGTACCAAAAAACACCGTGACTTTATCCTTGTCCGGGTCAACATCAAGGTCCTCGTCCTCATCCTTAAGCGGCACCGGCTTGAGAACCACGACCGCACTCGCCTCGTTACTCCGATCACTCGATCTCTTCCACATAAAAACCAAAAACCCTACGATCACCGCCACCGACGTCGTCAGCACCACCAGCACCAAATCTTCGCTCAGCTTCAGTCCCAGCATTTTCTCCATGGATCTCGCCAACTCCAGCTTCCACTGCACCATAGCTTATACGTATATGAATAGAGAGTATAGGTAGAGTAGACGTATAGGCGCCGCTGGCCGGAATGGAAAGTGTAGAGAGCAGATGGAAGAGAAGTGTGAATTATGCGGGCCGACTACGGTGCGAGGTGGTGTGGAGCTTTAGATGTGATGACATCAGCTTTTGACCAATAGGGGCTTGTTTTTGTGTGGGCCTTATTTATGTAAAATGTCATTTTTAAGACAAAAAGACTAGAAAAGAAAAGGGCCTTTTTCTCTTATTTTTGATTTCGGTTTTTGTAGGAAAATGTTGTATGAGAGAATGAAAAGTGCATTTTTGAGTTGAAAATGTGTAGCTTCAAAAATTGATTTAGCCCCCGTTTGAGACCCATTAATTTTTCATTCTCATTCTTATTTTTCATTTCAACCACACATTCTCTAAATAAAATAATATTACACACAAATCAAAAACTTTTCATCACTTTTCCACTACACATTCTCACATCAATCACTATTCCAAAATTTCTATTCTCCTCAAAATTAGATTTAAACACAAGCATAATATGAAAACTTTGAGAATTTAACATTTAATTTAAAATAAATTTAATACTAGCCAAATTTTCAGAAATTGTCCAATAATAATTAGTGACATGTACAAATTATATTGCAGTCAAACACTTGTTAATATAAGGGCCTGTTTGATAGGCCATTATTTTTCGGGGAATTTTAATAAATGTCACTAAATTTGAAAATCCAAAAAAATTTGTCACTTTCACTTTTTGTGAGCAAAAATGTCACTTTTTTGGTGCAAAATGTCCAAAATATCCTTAATACCACCTTTTTATTAGCATTTAATGTTTGATTTGAATGCAATTAATGTTGTGATGT
>CAIGRT010179388.1:0-16414 GCA_903798405.1 Fraxinus platypoda
AAAGATTTGTAAATATGCTAGTGGAGTAGGTTTTTGTTTTACTCAAAATAAGAAAAATATTTTTTTTTTAAAATATATTTTTCATGTTAATCAAATACATTCTAAGGCCTTGTATGGGAGAGATTAAAATCGGATTAAAATTGAAAATATAGTCGTTATTGTTGACTTTTATTAGACGAGTGGTACCCAACAACGGCCATATTTTCAATTTTAATTGGATTTTAATCCCTCCCGAACGGGGCTTAAGTATAAAATTAGGTGATCATTGTTGAATTTAACTCATTACAAAATACAAGGTTCAGTACATTGTGGGACAGATCTGCAAAAAACTTTAACAAACAAAATCATTTAAAATTTCAAAAGAGATTAAAAAAGTCCAAAAGCCAACGTAGACGACGACAAATCAAGCACGTGAACTGCCCAAAACTTGCCTGCAAAAATTTCCATCGCTTTTGCTTTTAAGACTATCCTATTGTTCACTTCTCTCTGATCAATCCTCACATCCTTTCAGTCCAATCACTGAATAAAAGAGCTATTTTTCCCAATAAACAAATTAATAATAACAATAATACACAATAAAAATCTTGGAAGACATTTTCTTTTTAAATTTACAGTGTATGTGATGCCTTGGCGTTTTGTTTAGGACCTTTTACACCGGTCAATGCCATCTGATTTGTAATAGATAGAGATTTTGTGATGCTGAAAATTTGAATAATTACTGAAGCTAAAAATCGTCAGCATAAGCATATGGAATTTGTGGGGGAGAACATTTATACACGAAAATTCCCAGATCTCAAGAATCTCAGAATTTCAGCCCTAATCTCTGTTTTTACTTTTTCAAGAAAATTCTCTTCATTTTCTTGGTTTCACACACCTGCAAGTGGGTTCTTATTGTCTTGAACAAGATTGAAACTTTTTGTCATAAGGATTCTTATTTTTGAGGCACAAAGAGTGAATTCAAGATTCTTTTGGAGACAAGCTGAAAAATAGCATTTCTTTATAGGGTAGTTGTAGATATGCTTTAAAAGGTTCTGATTCTGGGAGGCTACCTTTTGATGTGAGCTGTTTTCATAATAAGGTAATGTGAAGGAAATGAAGTTAGTGTGAGAATGGCTTATTCTCTTAAGCTTATGAAGAGAAAGTGAAATTGAAAAAGCATGGAGAAAAGGGAGTTTCTTTTCTGGAAAGTGGGATTGATATTTTTAGCAATCATAGACGGTTCTTCTGCAACTCTGTCTCCTTCTGGTATAAATTATGAAGGTAAAATTTTCATCTTTTATTCATTATAGAAGGGAAAAGTTATTCTGTTTTGAATTTCTTGTATGATTCGCTGTGTGATTTCCTACTTTTTATTTAGATTAAAGTTCAATTTTTCTTGTTTCTCTTAGTTTCTATCTTAATCTTTAGATTGAGTGTGATTTACTGCACAGAACCTGCATATCCTATACACATATTTTGATATATACACTCCACTGATGATCCCTTTTTCTGCCACCATTTCGTGTTTTGGCTTATTAATTCCGTGGCTGTGAAACACGCCTTGTAATTTTTTCTTTTACTGATATTTACACTTTTTGATGAGAACGGGTAAATGGAAACTTACTAGCAATATTTTGTTTGTGACGAATTATATTGTGTTCTTTATTGATATGCAGTTGTAGCTTTGATTTCTATAAAGAATGACTTAAGCGATCCGTATAATGTTCTGGAGAATTGGGATGCTAATTCTGTAGATCCTTGTAGTTGGAGGATGATCACCTGTTCCCAAGATGGTTATGTTTCTGCTTTGTAAGTTGCCTAACATTATACATTTTCTTGAGAAATTCAACGAGTCATTCATTCATGATCAATACAAATTTCGTTATATGCATTCTTTTTGGTGATTTTCGTGCTATCAGAGGGCTACCTAGCCTGGGATTGTCAGGGAAATTATCGCCTGGAATTGGGAATCTCACTAATTTGCAATCTGTGTAAGTTGTTTCTACCGTAATTTTTCCATCAGCTTTTCGCAATAGGTTGCATTACTTCATTTGATGCAGCTTTGGATGTTGAATTTTTTGTTTCCATTATAATGTTTTTAATATATTGTCAAATAATCTGGAAGATGCATCATTTGATGGCCAATGCAAAAGCACTCTAATCACATTGCCCAAGTCATGTGTTTCTTTGCAGGTTGCTGCAGAACAATGACATTTCTGGTCCTATTCCTCCTGTAATTGGGACTTTGGAGAAGCTTCAGACACTCGATCTCTCAAACAATAAATTTATTGGCGGAATACCAAGTTCTCTAGGAGACCTCAAGAATTTAAATTATTTGTGAGTTCTAGGGACTTTTACAATTTAATATTTCCAATGACTCAAGATTGACTCTCGGATTTTCTGTTTCTTTGAGCAAGTCAGGCGGCTTAGCAACAATAGCCTTTCCGGACAAATTCCAGACACTCTTTCTAATGTCAAAGGCCTCACTCTGGTGTATGGTCTTGTGCTTTTTGTTATTCTATTTGGATTCAAATTTACATTAATGTATTCTTTTTTCTTTGAATAAGTTGAGTATATATTGTTTGCAGGGACCTCAGTTTCAATAATCTTAGTGGTTCTGTGCCAAAAATTTCCGCAAGAACGTTCAAGTGAGTTTATCTGTTTCTGATAAAGATCGGTCTGGCATCGTTAGTTATCTTACCAAACTAATGTTCGTTTTTCTGTAAACGATTTTCAGAATAGTTGGCAATCCTTCAATATGCAGGCAGAGTTCTCAAAATAATTGTTCTGTTGTCTATCCAGAACCATTGTCCTTCCCACCAGATACTGTGAAAGGTATGCATTTATTTGACCCCCAATCTCCCGTCCCCTAGTCCAGAAAATAGAAAAGAGAAAGAGAATGGTCTTCATGTCGAATGGAGTGCGACCTAATCCTTTTGTGTACACTTACTGCTGGACTGTGGATCTTTTGAGGCCCGTTTTCTTGGAGACGGAGAGACACAAGATATGCCTTGTACACTTATAGTGAAAGCCTTCTCTGGCTTGTGGAAATATATAGCTTTCACATTGTGTGCTTTGCTTGTTTTCTGATTGCTTCTCATTATTATTTCTCTTGAAAGTAAAGAGTTATCCATTACACTTTTGGGATTGCTACTTTTTTGTATCATCGGCAACATGTCCTAAGTATCTTATTTGCTTTCTAGATCACTCAGAATCTGGAGGAAAAAGCCATATAGCTGTTGCTTTTGGAACAAGCTTTGGGGCTGCATTTTTAGTTGTAATTGTCATTGGGTTGCTTGTCTGGTGGCGATATAGGCGCAATCAGCAGATTTTCTTTGATGTTAATGGTAATCAGTATTACACTTTCTATATATCGTTGAATCTCTGATACATTTCAATATTTTATGTGACTACATGAAGATATCATTTATCTTAGTTATTGGTTTCATCAGCTTTAAATACTGGAGTATGAGCATTCTAATTCCCTGTTTTGAAGCAATATATTTTCAAAATCTGGGGTTCCATTGTTGATGCCTTTATTGCATGAATGTTTCTGTTGAAGTTTTCAAAGCTTTGTTGTAGGTACTTCAAACTTACTGCATAAGTAAAATTTAATTTGAATGAAAGAGAAATGTTGGCAACAAGCCTGTAGAATCAAGCATCTTCTTGGTTAACAGAACATGAACTAGTTATATACGAATTTTGCACGACACATTGTTTGTACTTTGTTCTCTCTTTGTGGTAACTGAAAAATTATTCAAGACTCATTCTCAGCTTCTGTAAGTTGCTTGTGGGCTAGTTCAAATTTTAAATCAAAGCTGATGTAGAAGTCCTAAAAGAAGATTGCATCTGGAACTCGGCAGCACTGGAGTTCTCTTCCTCACAAATCAGTACACCCATTCTACCACTATATCAAATTCAGCGTATGGAAATATTGTTAAGAATGTTTATAATCATCTAATAAATTTAGAAAACATCAACTTTTTAGTGATGCTTTTAAGTCCCATGAGAGGATCAATTGCCATAAATTAAGGAAATTCATTATATAATGGAAGAGATGATTCAGGATTGTCAGCCAATATAAGTTGTTTTGATTTGAAGTTTGCAGGTGCAAGTTAAACAAAGTATTGCTATTAAATGATAATGCAAAGCTAATTCATTTCTGAACATGTATGACAGTGGTCTTTGATAATGGATCAACATTTTAGTGGAAACAGTGTTTTCAATCATGTTTTTGAAGTCAGTAGGTTCTTTATCTGTGAGATCATTCATACGCTCGTCTTTTGCTTTGATATGACTAGCATGGAATGCTTACTTGACACTTTTATTTGTACTAGTCTATTACCGGCCTTCTGATTATTATAAGGTTGATTGGCAGATCATTATGATCCAGAGGTACGCTTAGGTCATTTGAGAAGGTATACCTTTAAGGAGCTCCGAGCTGCAACTGACCATTTCAACACGAAGAATATATTGGGGAAGGGAGGATTCGGGATTGTGTACAAGGGCTGTTTAAATGATGGGACTGTGGTGGCTGTCAAAAGGTTAAAGGACTATAATGCTGCTGGCGGTGAAATTCAGTTTCAGACAGAGGTAGAGATGATTAGCTTGGCTGTCCATCGAAATCTTCTGCGTCTATGGGGGTTCTGTTCAACTGAAAATGAGCGGCTTCTCGTTTACCCATATATGCCAAACGGGAGTGTGGCGTCTAGGTTGAAAGGTAATCGAATTTTTGCTCCAAATATTGTTGTTATCGAGCCATATTGGAAATATGAATCAAACTTATCATATACTGTTTTGGATTCACATGTTAAATATGTTCTTAAGGGTTATTTCAAGTATAACATCAATATGGGTGAACAAATTGTTGTGAAGATAATTTTTCTAAATCTAATGGGTTTCAAGTCTACTTATTATACCCATGTTTGGCCCCCAAGTTTGAAAAATCATTTTGTTCCCAAACTCATTTCCAACCATACATTTTATTGGACCCACAACTTTTATCAACTTTTTAATTACACATTTCATCAACTTTTATCAAAATCAAATAGGGGCTATATGCATTACAAAGAATTCACTAGGAACGCTTTATACAATTATAACCAGTTCTCTTACTACATTTTTTCGCCTTAGGTTTATGGAAGAGCAACTTCGACAATAAATACTACCTCAAAATGATGATGCTAGATGGTCTAATGTATGATTGATTTCCTGTGTTGTTCTTTCAGATCATGGCCATGGGAGGCCGGTATTAGACTGGTCTAGACGGAAAAGGATTGCTTTGGGTACTGCAAGAGGACTAGTATATTTGCATGAACAGTGTGATCCCAAAATTATTCATCGTGATGTGAAAGCAGCCAATATTTTGTTGGACGAAGATTTTGAGGCCGTTGTTGGGGATTTTGGAATGGCAAAGCTTCTGGACCACCGGGATTCTCACGTTACCACAGCCGTCCGAGGCACTGTTGGTCACATTGCTCCGGAGTATTTATCGACCGGTCAATCTTCGGAAAAGACTGATGTCTTTGGGTTTGGAATTTTACTTCTTGAGTTAATTACGGGTCACAAGGCCGTGGATTTTGGACGGGGAGCCAACCAAAAGGGGGTGATGCTCGATTGGGTATGCTCTGTCTCTTATACACAAGTCTCTTATATTGCTGTCGTCAACTAAACCTTCTAACGCTGCTATTTGCTCTCTTCTATCAAAATAAATCTGTAATTCTCGTAATCATAATTTTCTATGCTGAATTATGATCTTTTTATTTTTTTAATTTTTTCATGGCAATTAACTGTCGCAAGGATTCACTGAAACGCCTCTTGTGCAGGTAAAGAAGCTCCATCAAGATGGTAAGCTGAACCTTATGGTGGACAAAGATTTAAAGAACAATTTTGACAGGGTAGAATTAGAAGAAATGGTCCAGGTTGCTCTCCTTTGTACTCAGTTTAATCCTTCCCAACGTCCTAAAATGTCGGAAGCATTAAGGATGTTAGAAGGTGATGGTCTAGCCGAAAAATGGGAGTCATCACAATCAGCTGAGACAACTCCGAGGTATGGAAATCCTCTACAAAGATATTCCAATTTCATCGAAGAAAACTCTCTTGTGATGGAAGCAATGGAGCTCTCAGGCCCAAGATAATACTCGTCTGGTTCTTTCTTCTGTATACATGTTCTTGATCGATATCATATATTTTTGTGCTTTATCTATATACACCAACTTCTGTTAATAGCAATTGAAATGGAGAAGTGTTACTAGAATTTTGTGTGATTTGATCAGAGACGCTGCCTGTGATCACTCCGGAAACCAAAAAAGTTAAAATGAGCACAATTTCAGTACTAATAGTTTAAACAATTCTCGTGAGAAGACTATCACTCTATTACTTGTCACGATGTTGAGTAAGCAACACCGTGTTTTACCCAATTTTTTAATTTTTTTATTTTTTTTAATGGTAAAAGTGGCCAGATTTATATCCACTGCTGATGCTGTTTTGACCATGTGAGTGGTTGTAACATGAATATCTGTCTCTTCATTCGTCACTCAGGCAAACCATCGACAAACGGAGGTGATAAACAGAATTAAAATTACAATCCTTTATTAAGGCAATGCAAGAAGGATTTGATCCTACGAGGAGTTCTGAAAACCCTTGTTCGACCAAACTGAACTAAGAACACTTCTCTTATCGCCTACTTGAAAAAAAGACACAAACATTAGCCATAAAAAAAAGATCCTAATTAGCCCATTGCCGTTCTGTGACTTGCCGGTTTGCCGTAAATTAGCCATAACCTTAAATTGCTCGAGGTTATGGCCAATTGCAGACAAAAAATTTGACCTTCAATCCATTCCAATTGCTGTACTTCTCAAGATCCATGAAATGCTTCATTCCAATACATTTTCCCAATCAGTTTTGAATCTGACTTTGTATGGAAATTTGAGTGCCATTTAAGTGAAGCTGAGGGAGAACTTAGCCTAGAAAAGAGGGTTATAAATAATAGATGAGTAGGGCAAAATCATTACATAGTTATCCACTAGCCCTTTTTTTCTTCAATCTCGCCACATGTACATCTTATTTATACCATGTTTACCGAATTTATACTTGGTACAATCTGACACCATCTTTCACATCTCACACATTTAATCCAACCGTGAAATCTTGCCACATCACCCATCTATTATCAAATATGCCAAACTTAATGTACAAATAGTTTAATTGTTTTTTCTTACACTATAGCCATGAAAGTTGCTCAAAGCTTTTTTTATGATCTGTACTTGTTCTTAAAACATTTCATCTTTACCCTTCACCTACTCATGATACGACAATGTTCGAATTATTGATCTTAGTCTCATCGGCAGAAATTGTGAGGTCGGTTTATGTTGTTGATTTGTAAAATTATTTATTTTTCTCGAAATAAAGTTCGAAGTGTAAAGATTGACGAGCACTGAAGGATCTGCGGGAGCCCGGTCCAGCCCCCACCCCATCGATTTTTTTTTAGTAGAATTTTTTTTTTTTTTTTATGTAAAAACAAAATTTTCTTGCGTAATTTTTTTTTTTTTTACGTATTAGTCTGGCATGTAATCCGGTCCTGAATCCGTCCCTAATGACGAGTGCTGGTGATACAAAAGTTTGCATAACACAAGTTGTTGGATATGTCTTGGATTGGTTTTAAGAAAATTTCTATTGATGTGATTCCAGTAGTTAGGAAGTCGATCAAAATTAACATCGTATGTAATTATAACAGATCTAAGTGCATTGGATCTATCATGCAACATTTGAACGCTGAATTAGAGGGGAAAAAAATGCAAATTTAGTCCCCAATCTTTAGCAAATGCTTAAAAAGTCTATTAAAAGGTCCATTTAACATGATATGTAACTCGATAGAACAATAAATGGAACGAAATGAAGATACGACGATCAAATTTTATTAGTAATAAGAATTAGTCTATCGTTTATATTATAAGGTTCGGAAAAGTATTGAAGAATATATGAAAATTACTACACCCAATTCTAATTAGTAAATTAAAATCCAAATATTTACAAGTTTTTTCTTGGAAATTTAGACCCCATTAAAAGAGATTATAATATAATAAGCAGACATTTTGACTACCATTTTTTTTTTTTTATTATTATTTTTTTTTTTTTGGCGCCATATCTCTTGATTATTGGGGTCCATTCCATTGAAACCCACTAATTCATACTCATCAACAACTTTTCTCCAACAACCAAATCAATTAATCTTCCACTAATTGCATGCTACTTGTCCAAAAATCATTGGATAACTTTAGGAAAAGCAGTGGCAAAACCTAATCTATAATATATTATATAGGCTAATTATATTTCCACCACGAAATTTACTTAGTACACCACATTATATTCACACGACAATTAAAGTAAATTTTCAATAAATACACCACAACAAAATTACAGTTATACTCCTAATCCATTAAAAACTAAAAATGAAAAAGAAAATATAGCATTGTGGTGTACTTATCATTCCAATATTTCTACTTATTTTTCTCATCTTTCCAACCATTTTGAATTTTTTGTCATCTTCCTTTAGTCATCAAAATTGATAATGTCCGTACTTGAGATATGATGAAGAACAAGTTAAACATTGTACTAAATTAATAAGGAAGTCATTTTTCGTTTTTATCAATCTTTCTTTTGATATTTATATAGAAGGGATACTGAAAATATTAATGAATCACAATCTTCACCTCATTACTAAAGGATAATACACAATCAGAGGTAATAAAAATAATATGGAAGGAACAATTTTTTTTTCCCCATAGTGTGTTCCAAGATTAATTTCATCTTTCCTTTAATCATCAAAATTGATGTCCACGTGACTGATGCATAACAATTTTGTTTTGGCCATTGATTGAGATTCAACAATATAACTCAAAACCACCAAAGAAATGTAGGATTTGCTATCATAGGTTCAAAAAAATCTCTGAAAAACATCTCCATTAATAGCGCCATATTTTCTGTTATTGCTCGAATTAGGGTTCTAAAGATGGCAATTTGAATTGGCATATTTTATGATTGTGGTGGAAGAATAAATTGTTTTATGTGATAAATATATCAAAACTCCATTTATGTAATTTTACTTAAGGCTATTTAAGTAATGGAATTGTTCTCCTGCCCACCTGCTGATGTGGCAGGAGAACCCAATGTTAGGTTCTCTCCAAATGTGAGAACCCCCGAATGGGCAAAATAAGACTTCCCATCATGGGCAGGAGAACGGGACTGATTTAAGTAAATAAAAAAAATTATTAAAATTGTGGTGTAACTAACAAAATTTGTAGTGGTAATATAATCACCCATAAACTAATATTATTTCCTATAATTACTCCATCACGTTTTGTAACTGAAATTTAAAACAAGAGTACACATTATGCGTGCATTAACTGTATCTCTATATCAAAATCAATTTTAAAAAAATAATGCAAAACGGTCATTGGGAATAGAAGTTGGTTAGGTTTGATCTCCATGATAAGCTTCAAACCCATTAATTAGGAGAGAAGGAGCGTGCTTTGAAATACGAAAGTCACATTGAAACAAGCACAAATTAGAGATATCACCAGCATAGATCGTGCAGATAAGATTCTTGTAAGTGATCAGGCAACAATTTCTTTTTTGATAGAGTTGAAATCCAGTTTTTTTTAGATCATAATTTATGATCTTTTATTCATCATCGTTCATATTTATGATGAACTCTCCGTCATATCTTGTATGAATTTTTTTACAGATAAATAAAAAGAAAATAGAATGAATTTTTTGATTTTGATTGAACTTGAATTTAAATTTTATTCAAGTTGCCTATGTACCAGAAACAAATTAAGTTAAACATAGTTCATTACTAGAAAGTTTTATAGTTTATAGGTTCGTTTATGTTTATCTTCTTCCAGATCAAGAGCATTACATTTTTCTTTTCGTCTACAAAGAAAAATAAAATAATACAAAATAAAGAACTTTAAGAAAAAAAAAACGTTTTAGAAACTTTTCGTTGATAGATGGATATTTAGTCCATCTTTATTAACGATCTTGTATGCTCCATATGTGAACACATGAGTAACAAAACATAGACCATCCTATTTAGGCCGGAACTTGCCCATTGTTTTTCTTGTACTTATGATAAGCCTGCATACATAATGTACCTTATCTTTAACTTGGAATGACCTTGGCCACAACTTTTGTTGAAGGACTTCGCTATTAGGGAATGGTAACATTCTAGTTGCACCTGTGCCTCTAGCCTCTTCTCATCCAAAGATTTTAGCTCCTCAAGTTGAAGACGAGCATTCTCTTCCATTATGAAACCTTCTTGAATGGTAATTCGTAAGAGAAGCATTCTCTTCCATTATGAAACCTTCTTGAATGGTAATTCGTAGTATGAGAAGCCCACAAGGCTTCTCTAATTCTTTCATGCTAGTCTCTTTTAGATTTAGAAACACATTTTTTTCATCAAATTCTAGAGTCTTGTTTAATGCTCTACTAATCCGTTAGCTACTGCATTATACATGGATGAGTAACATGAGTTGTATTGTTTAAACCCAAACTTAGCACATAGATTATTTGTGGGCTTATTGGCGCAAAGCTCCCCAATGTATGGACCTATTGTCAAGTACCTAGCCTTTTCAAATTGGCGAAAAAACCATATATGAACTTTGAAGAACGGAATACCCCCCGCCGTTCATTTCCATTAGTTTAGGCATTAGAAACAATAAATATGACCAAAATATTAAAAAAAATGTAACTATGATTCCAAACTTTTTACTTTTTGCAGATTGTATTCAAACTTTTTATTTGTGCCACTCACAATCCCAAAAAACTAAAACTTCATCTTCTTCCCCCAATTTTAAAAGGGTATAATAGTTATTTTATATTATTCCTTATAAAATAATTAAAATAAAAACAAAAATCCCCACACCACCCCATCGTACCCTCCCACCTTTTCATCTTCTTCCCAACTTTATCATCAGGAAACTACAACTTTTATTTTTGCGCTTATCACTTGAATTCAACAACCTCATTTCTTCATCCTGTAAAATAACTCCCTTTTTCGAATCAAAACAAAAAAATTTACCTTCAATTTGACCCATCTGAGGTTCAAATCATCCAATTAACCCAAAAGATTGATTCTTTAACAAACCTACATTTCAAATCATGCATACGCATGTGAATTGTATAGTTGATTCATGGATTTGGGTTGTTTGTGGGTGTAATTTGGGGATGAATAATTGGCAATGGCAATGAGGATTGAAGGAGATGGTGGAGGGTCACATCAGAAAGGGACATTGATAAATTACCGCAACTGCAGGTTAGGTGGTTCAAAGAACAAGATTACAAGCTTGGTTCATTAGAGATTGTTCTAGCATTCTAATGTGGATTTCTTTGGTTCAGCTTTTCACAGTTGGAGAACTGTGACATCCTCGCCTTCTTCTTCCTCGTCCCCATGTCGGTTCGTACCCATCCCCATCCTTTAGCTAATTTGCACTTGTTTTGAATGTTGCATTGCTGTTTGCTTGATTTATATTCAAATCTGTATCGACTATGTTTGTTAAAGTAATAATGATATAAGCATTGATGGCGTGATTATAAGGCGATTTGGTAGAGGAGGCGGTGGATCGGTGATAAAGGATATTGGGTTGGGAATTTTAATGGAAATGGGATGGACCAAGTTGTCATTTCTAAATAACATGGAGACCAAATTTTTGTTTTTGTTTTTGTATTTTAATTATTTTATATGAAATAATATAAAATTACCATTTTACCTTTTTAAAATTCGGGAAGATGAAGTTTTAAAGTTTTGTGATTGTGGGTGGTACAAATAAAAGATTTGTGTATAATCTGCAAAAAATAAAAAGTTCGGAATCACAATTGTAATTATTTCTTTTTAATTTTGATCATATTTGCAGTTTTTAATGCCTAAACTAACTAAATCGGACGGAAAGGGGATGTTTCGTACTTCAAAGTCTATACAAGGAGGCTAGAAACACCATTCTGAGTTCAAAATGTTGCTTTAAATATTTTGATATCTATTTTGTTGTGTTTTCATTCATTTCGTGATTTGGCTTGAAAATGCACAAAACGTCAAAAAAGACGTTTTGATTTTTTAGTACAATTTAAAAAATACAAAAAAAATCATTTCCAAAAATAAGAAAGAGAATGCGTTTTCATTATTTTCAAAAATTGAAAACAGAAAATAGCAAAGCGAACAGCCTCTAACATTTTCATCCAGTTTCTTAATAAATAGTTATGAAATGACGAATATATCTTCATATTTAAGCCCCCGTTTGGGCCACCTATTTGTGATTTTCATTTAGCCCCCGTTTGATCTACTTTATTTTATTTTTCATTAAAATGAAAAATATGACTGTTATCCATCACATCAACATTTAAATTCAAATTTTCTATCTCTTGTGTGGGCCCTAATAACGGCTATATTTTTCATTCTCATTCTACAATAAGGTGGCTCAAACAGGGCCTAAATAAAACAAAAGGAAAAGATAAATAAAGAACTAATTGCAACTATACTTTCAATTTTTTTAAAAAGAAGTACAAACAAGTGACAAATAAATTATTAAAAAATGGAGAGAGACTAGAGAAAATGGAGGGGTTGAGGAGGGGCATTGGTTGGTGGGCTGTAACGGCAGTGCTAACATGCGCTGTGATGTTGATAATGCCGTCAAGGTATCGGTGGTGCGCTACAGTGTGGGAGCTAACATGGGTTGGACTTCATATGTGAACTACATCATTTGAGCTCAGGGCAAACAATTCTATCTTTACGATTGGCTCTGTATGTTGTTCTCTTTTTCACTTTCAGATTTACTTTTCTTTTTTGAAACTATTTACTGATTTTATATTCTTATTGTATAATGAAATCTTTTAGATATGTCAGATTAACAGTTACTGGATATTCAGTGGTAGTGGTGGTGGTGGTGGTGGTGGTGGTGGAGGATGAGGAGGAGGAGGAGGAGGATGAAGGGAAAAAAAAAGAGAATTTTTTTATTTCTAATTTTTAATAATTTATTTGAAACTCGTTTGTACTTTTTTTTAAAAAAAATGGCAGTATGGTTGCAACAATTAGTTCTTTATTTTTATTTTTATTTTTTTATTTAAATAGAAGGGTATATTCGTCATTTCACAATTTTTTATTGAGAAATTGGATGAAAATGAATAGAAATGATCATTTCCGCAATAAAAGGTGTAAAGAGGGGGTAAAAATGTACAAAATGGAAAGTAGGAACGTTTTGCACAATAAATTTCGAACATATAGACATTTTGTGCGAATAACACAAATTTGAATGGGATTGTTACATCAACATCAAGATCACCCAGTTTGTGAGATTCTCTTTTCCCAAATTCAACATTTCCCTATTATCTTTTTGAATTGAGGATTGTTACATCATTTGAAAGTATACTCTTTTGCTCCTTTTGCACCCAACATATTTTGGAGCAAATGTCGAGGCTTATGAAGTAGACTTAGATTCTCCTGTGGCCATTGTATCAAAATTGAGAATGTCTCTATGCTCCACTTTGCTAATCTCTGGAGTTGTAATGAGTTGATGGGGCAGAAATAATTTGGGAAGGTTGGGTATTAGAATAGTCAATGCTTGTCTCAAAACCATAACATATGTTGGTGTTATTTGACGTTGTTTGCCTTTAGATAATCCTTCACAAGAAAATTTTGATGTACCAGTAATACGTTGATAAGATGGAATTGTAATATTTGGGTGATCATCATTTGCATCCTCTTTAAAACTTGGTATCAACAAAATAAGATTCTTCTTTGAGGAATGATTTAGACTCTACTACCACACATTTGAAGTCTCTATCTTGGATATACTTGGATCATTGATGCCAAGTTCAAGGTACCACTCCAATTTCATGCGATCAAACACGTTCAAGGAATAGTTGTAGAATGTTTTAGCATCGACGACATGGAAAAGAGCCGAGAAAATTAATTCTTCTATTTCCAGCTTCAGGCGGATCATGCCAATAGCTCGCTGCCCTTCTAGTTAAATCTTTGAATCATGATCTTACTGCTGAACATATCACCAACATTGATTCCAATCCCCTTCTAGTCGAGTTGGTTTAGCCCGTGAAGCCGAGCCATTGTCCTTCCTTTTTTATTACAGCTATTTTATTTTTCTTTAAAAACCATTCCCGTCTCACACGCAACCATCATTTCTTTCTTCTCACTCTTTCTCCATTTCACACGCAACAATCATTTCTTTCTTCTCTCCCATTTCTCACTACTATATAAAAGAGTAGTTCCATTTTTACTGATCATAAGCCGCGAGCCGAGCCGAATGGCTTTTTGGCTCGGCTCGACTAGACTAAGCCGTCTAAGCTCCCCCCCCCCTTTTTTGTACGTTCGATATATATATCATATCCTACATAAATAAAAGAGTGAGTTTTGTCGGTACTATTCACAAGCCAATTGGCCAACTAAGCCTAGCCGAGTTGGTTTAGCCCGTGAAGCCGAGCCATTGTCCTTCCTTTTTTATTACAGCTATTTTATTTTTCTTTAAAAACCATTCCCGTCTCACACGCAACCATCATTTCTTTCTTCTCTCCCATTTCTTCTCACTCTTTCTCCATTTCACATGCAACAATCATTTCCTTCTTCTCTCCCATTTCTTCTCACTCTTTCTTCATTTCCCAAAACCACCATTCTTCTTCTTTTTTTTTACCCGTAAGGTTTCAACTTTTCATTGTGTAATGTATGAGATTGAGCAAGAACAAGAAATCTTTGTCATTTTCCTTTTTTCGATCTGAAATGTTCGAATGTTACTGATTATTGAACGATCTCCAGATGCTCGCAGGGCTTAAGGAGCTCCGATCTGATATCGAACGAGGCCCCTCCTATTCGTTGCTCACACGTCGCTACCTCCTGCAAAGTTATTTTAAAGCCCTTTATACAGGCGAGTCCAGGTTCTCCATTTAGCTCGACAATACATCTTTGCGATCAGTAGTTGATTCTGTATAACTTGAGCATTTTATTTGGAATTTTATGTTTCCTCCTATGAATTCTAGCAATTGGGTTTGGTGTGGATGCTTTTTTTTTTTTTTGTATTTGATACCGATTAACTTGAATATTTTATCTGCAATTTTCTCTTTCTTTTTATGAACTGTAGCTATTAGGTTTTGTGTGGATACATTTTTGCTATTCGTATTTGATTCTGATTAATTGTACTGCAATTTCTCTTGGCATCCTGAATTCTAGCAATTGGATTTTGTGGTCACATTTTTGCGATTAGTATTTGGTTCTGATAATATGATTGATTAGAATGTTCATCTGCAATTATTTATTCTCTCGAGGAATTTTAGGAATTGGGTTTTGTATGGAAACATCTCTGCTATTCGTAGTAGATTCTGACGAATTGGAATAATTTATCTACAATTAAAATAAATGAACTGTGTTGGTAACTCCCTGAACTTCACAAAATTATTCAAATCCACAATGTATAACCATCAAGATAATGGACAATGTTGGCATGAGCCAGTTTCTCAATTTCTGAAGGCTAAAAAGAGGAAATAGATATTTGGAAGATTATATGCCAAATATATTCTGTTACAACACTTTATTCTAATTGGTACAACTTAAGTGTGAAAATGGCCTTTTCACGTGACCTGGAAGCAGATTTTTGATCAATTGACAGGGATAAACATAAATCGTCAAGTGAACAACTGGAAAATTGATGTTATATTATTCATGTCACAATAAATTTGCATAATACTTCTCTGGCTTACTCATTTTGATCTCTGAATATTTACTTCATCCTTATTTTTTTGTTTATTATAAAAGTGAAAATTGGAGAAATAGTGGATGATGAGAAGCCTATCAATGAGAATGGTGTGTCTAAACTGACAAAAAAGAAGCGTGAGTTATGATCGATAACTTGTGGTCAAGGTGGTCCTGTCTTGGAAAGTGAAGATGACTATGAGTTTCCAGTATCTGCAAGTCGAGAAATCAAAGATGATAATGCAGATGAGGAAGCCCTGAAAAATAAACCAAAATTAAAAAGAAAAATTGATGTAGTTGCCAGAGATGGAGAATATGCAAAGTGGGATGAAGAAGAATTAGGATGTATAATAATTGGCCATTGATTGTTGAAGTGTGTTTATGATTTTCACTGCTGCTACTGATGATGATTTGGAACCAATTGTTGAAAGTGCATTTGAGAATGTAGAACAGGGTTAGAACCAATCTTTTCTGTTTCTTTCTTGTGCAGTATGTTCTATATAGTTATAGAGGATTGTTTAAACCTTGACTAACATGGTAGAGGGTGCAGTTATCTTGGAACACTTTGATCAGGTTGTTGGAGACTGCTTTATGGATTGTGTCAACTGCCTGATTGGATTTGCCAATAATAAGAGTTCTCACCGGATAAGTTTGAAGGCTATTGCACTGCTCCGAATATGCGAGGATCGT
>CAIGRT010179415.1:0-13888 GCA_903798405.1 Fraxinus platypoda
AAAAAAAAAAAAAGAATTTGAAAACAATGATGGTCAAATAGGGGCTAAATATGTAATTTTGAGTTGTCATATGAACAAAAACTTTAATATAGACTTTAAAATTGCATGCAAACTCAAAGTTGAATTGGAATAAAATATGTAATGGTTTGACAATGCAGCCATCAAACCTAAAGTCCCATTATGGTCACTAGGAACACATTCATATATCTAAATGAGCAGGATTCACAATCTCTACCCGAACAAGTTGACATATGAAATGTTAAATAGCTCAGCCCTAATCTCCAAATTTTTAGCCTCATCTGCACTACTTGGATATGTGGAATTAGAAATGGTTGTTGACATCGATGTGGTTACTTCACTTGAGAATGTTTTTGTAATCCAGGACACACTTGGAAAGCTTTTTAACATCTTCAAGTAGACCCAACTCGCACAATTCCGTTTCATGCATGCCATAATTGAACAAATTCATGGCCTTTGGTTGCAGTTCCTTCGGTTAATCTATCTTCAATAATGTTGATTTTACCGGCTAGACTAAACCCCCATGGCTAATCAATATGAAACTCAAAACAAAAAAATAATAATAGTCAAAAATGAAGATGGCACTAGGATAATTTACTTGGCAAAAATTGAAATTGGCCTTCTTTCCTGCTAATTACTCAGGAAACTCCATCCATTGAATTCTTCATATTTGCATCTCTGCATTCCCAGTCTTTCCGAAGAAATTCACACAAAACATCAATGCGATGTGCAATAAACAAGAAAACTCCACCAATGGAACTCTTCACATTTGCACCTCTGCATACCACTGCCTGAATTCGTGAGAATGCAGCCCTGTCAGAAAGGGAATTCTCGCTTATGAGTCCTTTCTTTATAGTTTTGAATGCTAACTTCAAGTTTCGGGGCTGTGCAAGCACTTTCTATTATCTGTTTACATAAAAAACTCTTGGACCAAAAAGAATTGATAAAGAGTTGGACAACAAAGAAGGATCTGAACAAATTGGAATCTACGATGGAGTGAGATACAATTAAAGCTTGAGGAGCTAAAATATATACACAGGGTAAGCAGTAAGAGGACATGTTAAGGCATATCACAATCATTTCAAACAAAGGACTAAAGTTAAGCATGGCAGCCATCACAACAGGTCACAGAAGCAAGAACCTAAAATGCATAATAAGCAAATTTATAATAAAATCCGACGTCGAATAAAGATAAAAATATAGATGAACTTATAAGAGCCAAGAGTTGAAGTAAACGTCAATAATCAAATATGCATATCAAGCAAATATGTTTCGGTGACTCATTTAAAACAGAGCACAAGATTTGGGAGCCTTTCATTACATTCAAGACCAAAAAGACTAGTTCATGCTTGGCTAAGTATCCCTTACGACTTAGGGCTACCCATGTTTGAGGGATACTCGGCACCAAATAATGCCCACACAAGAATATAATTAATTATATGCAAAATTATGCCAGAGAAGGTGAAGTATAAATTTTTGCAAACCACTTTTACCCTCCTTTTACTACATGGAGAGTGTTCACACAAGTTACTATCGATTTGGGGAAAGCCCGCGCATCCATCATCGCCATAGTACAATGAAATAGGCTCCGATGGCGAGCAGTCTTCATCGCAGTATAAGCTGTGTGAAAGGGGGCTCCGGGGAAGACCGAGTCAACGAATTATGAAGAAATCCGAGCCTCCGACAGCCTTCGCCATTACTTTAGCGTGGTGGGTGGCATCTTATTCTAACAATCTTCCCAGGCGCCTCCGCCTCCACCGCCGCCTGCTCAGATAAGATCAAGTAGTGCGTTAGAAACCCTCTCTTTGCCTTTTGCATCATTATATATAAGTCTCATTATAGTTGAATTCCTATTATACCCCTCTTTTTCAGTTTCTATTTTGTAGTTTCGATCTCTAATTGTGTGATTCTCAGGGGTATAAACGTAACAAACTGGTGAAGTCTCACAGAGAAAAGTTCAAACCCTAATCATCGAATCCTCTTTTTACTCTCTCTGGATTGCTTCTCTGCTGTCTCGGTTCTTTGTGTTCGGAAGGTAATTTATTTATTTTTTTTCCTTCATCTGAGATTATGATGCTGTCATCAAGATTTTTGCTGCTAAAATGATTGTGTATTGATCACAATATCCCTATGCTTCAATTAAATTCCCACGATACCCTAACATACTTGGATTTGCAATTAGCAACGAACTCTGATGATTTTCCATTTTTTCTCACAAAGATGGATTCAAGAGTGTGGCACTACTGTTAGAAGTAAAAAGTTGACAACTTTTTGATGTCCACCGAGTTGTCCATGTAAATTTGTATGTAAATGATTCTGGGTGGATGTGGGGCTTGAACCTCTATAAATGGGATTTCTTAAGGCTTGATACTATCTTGACTGATGCATAACGTCATGGAGCTGATATGATACCTGAAATGTAAAACTGCTAAAATATATATGTTTAGCAGTTAGATTTTGCATCTTCAGGTTCTTTGGGGTTGATTATGTGAATCTCATGAATTCTTGAAAACGGGATTTGGCTTTATAGCGGCATTTTCTTGCACTTCTGTTAATGTATTTAATTGTTAGATCAAATGAAGCGCGCAGTTAAACTTTTGAGTGAAAATAATAAACGTTGAAGTTGACTGGTTTGCAAATTTTTGAACTTTCACCTTTATTAAATTGTTATTATTTTTTCATTTTTCCCAGCACCAGCTCTATTTTTCTTGATGATTGTTACTTCTCGTGACATTGTTGTATGAAGACATCACACTGTCATGTTTATTGAGCATTTTCCATTTTCAGGTTGTTGATAATGGCAGAGCCTTCAAAAGTCATTCATGTTCGTAATGTTGGACATGAAATTTCAGAGGTAAAATACCTGTATCTGTCTTTGCGTGTATGATTCATCTAGAAATTGCTTTCATATTTTGTAGTACTTAGGTAATATGTGTCTGGAAAAATTTTCATCTTTCTGTACATTCTTATAATCTCCATAGATACTGAAAGTAAATGAAGTTAGGGTCTGTTTGATTGCAAATGTGGAAAATGGGTGGAAAGAAAATAAATTTCAGGGAATTGAATTGCCGAGAAATTGCTTTATTGGGAATTGTAATTAATTGTGTTTGATTGATATAATTTTTCACGTGAAAAATATTTAAATTTTGGATTTTTTGGCGTTTGGCTTTGTTTTTTATGAAAATTGTCCATTAAAGAATTTTTTTTTTTTACAATTGGTGATAAAATTTGTTTCTATTGCAATAAAAAAATTAGAACCTGAAAAAGCTTTTCCCACCACTTAGGAGGTAAAAGGTTTTCCACAAAAGCCTTGAAAATGTGCACGTGTGGAGGGAGGTGGGAAAAAGTTTTGCCAAGAAAATTAATCCTATCCAATACCTAAAAAGTTAGAAAATAGAAAACCAATTTCATTTTCCATGAAATTTCTACCCTATCAAACATGGCCTAAAGAAATGGAGCATTGAAATATGTAATTTATTAAGAGCCACTAATATATTAATATACAAATAAAAAACCGGCTTAGACTCTCCAAACATGGAGAGCAAAATCCGCTATCTTTTTTTAAAGTTAAATTAAATAGTCTATTTGAACTTAATTTCAAGGTTGACTATTTAAAATAGAAGATATCTTATCTTGAGGAAGTTTCTTGAAAATGTTCAAAACTATTTTATTTATTTATTTTTTTGTCTTTAATTACTATCTATCATAGGTGAGTTGATATTGATTTATTATTGGTGAATATTCACGTGGAGGTCCCTAATATTTGAACCTTTTGACGATGAAGTCTCGAACCCATTCTAATGCCATGGTTTCAAACATTTGCCTGAGGTAATTTTGTGGTAGAAATTGTCAGTTTAAGCCCCGGTTTGAAACAAAGTAAATTTTTCTTTCTCATTCTTCTACTCATTGTCAACTATACATTCTTCAATAAAATAATATTTTTATCACATCAATAACTTTTCATTTTCTTTCAACAACACATTCTCCATCAATATACTATTCCAGAATACATTCTTTCAAAATAATGTAGCTCAAACACACCCTAAATGTTGAATACACACGACACAACCCTTAAGTGATGGCCTCCTGGTGGATAAAAATGTCCATTTCATCAATTTTTATCAAAATCTACTAAAAATTTAAATTTAATCCCCACCATAACGATGCTATAATTAAGGACTCGGAACCTTGTTTAAAGAGTAATGCTACTCATCCTTACTGGAGTTACAACCCTAATCTATGTGACGTTAATGTGAAATTAAATGATAGGTGAAACTAAAGTTTCACCTTTCATTTAATCTATCATTTAGAGCCATCTAGATTGAGATTGTAACCTCAGTGAGGATGAATAACATTATTCTTTGTAGTAAGTGTTTGAATTTTCAAAAGCAACCTTAATCGTTAGCATAAAAAAAAAAAAAAAAAAATTTAATGGAAATAATTTTTGTACGTTGATAATCTGAAAACAACTTTTAATTAGCGGGGCTAACAGTTGGAATTTGGATACAAGGCTGGCCCATACCCTACATGATTAGAGGGGCTTGAAAAAGGTTATCGAACGACTCTAGAAGTATGCGTAACCTACACAACATATGTTGGCGGAGGGGAGGGAGTTGAGATAAGCCTGTTCGAACTGCAGAGGGCCTAGAGCAAGGAGCCGGACCGGGTCCAACCATGGGCTCCTCCTCCTCCGGCTGCGCCAATAAATTTCCATTTTAACTTTTTCAGCTGCCGCTTCCTCCATTTGTAATCTTAGCAAATTTCTGAATTATGCTAGTTTATTAAGAAAGAAATCAGCACTACAGAATTACTACTATATGATATGATAGTATGGAATTTAGTTGCGAAAATTGCGAGTGCAAATACAGATGCAAATCTACTTGAAATGCTTGTGATGTGCACATTTTGAGGAATCAAGCACTACACACCTATTTCTTATTTATAATTTAAGGGGGGTGTTTGATGCACATTTTTTAGAAAAAAATGCATTTTATGATGTGATGTGACGGAAAATATGTGGTTAAAAAGTAAGATTTTTTTTTGGATTTGCGTGTAATATTATTTTATTGAAGAATGTGTGTTTGAAAATGAGTTTTGAAAGAATGAATTTTGAAACAAATGTGGATCAAACAGAGCTTAAATAGTTTATGATGTAAGTTAGGCCTATATTTCCATTTTTTTCTAAAATACATCACTATATTATTTTCAACCACACATTTTTCAATAAAATAATATTACACTCAAATTCAAATTTTTTATTTTTATTTTTTAACTACAAATTTTCCATCAATCTACCATTCTAAAATGTATTATTTACCTTTTAATGGGGCTCAAACACACTATCAAATTTATTTTTAACTTTGTTTTATTGATTTTCTTTTCTAGATAGTGATGATATCAATAAAATAAATTCATTATTAAAAAAAGTAGAACAAAGAATTTTTTTTTTGAATTATTGGTGACAGACGTGTCTTCCAAAATTCGAACTCAAAACCTCTATTTAAAGTATTAAGTCTAAGATGTCTAAATCGTTACAAAAAAGCTTTCCTCACAAGCTCATGTTTGGTCCCTATTTTCTAATTTTTTTTTTCAAACTCATACTTAATTATATATTTCATTAAATTCATAACTTTTATTTACTTTTCAACAATATATTTCATAATTTTTTAATCTAAATTTACTAAATTCTTAGCTAAATCAAACATGGACAGAACCATCGTGAGTAGGGATGGCAGACAATTCCCTATTTATTAACTTTTAGAGTTTTTTTTTAAATACAATTTAATATTTAAACAAACCTTCAATAAGAGTATGATCAAGTCACGAGAGTTTGTCATATTCTATCCCTTCTGACGAGTGCGATCAACTACGCACTTCGATTCACTATTTTGTTGATTGAGCACTTAAATTTACAAGCGAGGCGTCCATAGCACGAGATCAAACTTGCTCGACACATTTTTGGCAATTTTAAAAAATTTCTTAGGAAAATTTCTTTTGTCACAATATGCAATATTTTTCAAGCTCCATTTTGTCCATAAAAAAGGGCATCAAATCTTATGCTTTTCATTTCCTATCTAAAATTTGAAGTTCAACTCCTCACTCTTCTCTATTTGGAGACACGGTACGAGTCAAGAACCAATGACAGCATTGTTTACACCAACCGTAGCTCCAAATCCAATCACCCCAAAATCCCCAATTTCTTGCCATTTTTCCTCTCATCTCTTCCTCTCTAAATCCCCATTTCCCTCCCGAAATTCAACGGTTAAACGCAGACAAATTGCAGTGAAACCCACAAAAATCAAAGCTTCATCAATGGCATCAACAAATCCAGATAACGTACTGACCGCAAATTCCTTTTCAGTGCTGTTTGTTTGCCTTGGCAACATTTGTAGAAGCCCAGCAGCTGAAGGCGTGTTCAGATACCTTGTCAAGGAAAGAAGCCTTGATTCCAAGTTCTACATCGACTCGGCTGGTACCATCAATTACCACGAGGTATACATGCTAATTAAATCCCAGTCCCCAGTTTTTTAGTGTAATAATTTATAGAAGCTTCAATACAGATTCACAACGATATAGCTTTCTTTGCAAGTCTTTTTACAAACAGAATTACATGGTTGTTAATATCATCACCATATCATCTAATTAGTCGTGTTTACATTCGATTAGAGCTAGTTTAATTAGAAACTATATTATTCCTAGTAGGATGGATACTTGGACTTAAGTCCACTTTGTTACTTGTTACGATCACTACACTTGTGACTTAAGTCCACTTTGTTACTTGTGGCGGACACTACACTTGCGGGATAATTAAGAAGGACAACATTAACCAACCTGGTTTAGCACGGAGTTATCCCCAAGTATTACTGTATGGTTATTTTTTGAATATGTTTTTCTCCATAGTTGCTGAATAATTTATGAATACTGGTCTTATTTTTGTTATCTTTGTTGGTAAGGGCGGTCCAGCCGATCCAAGAATGAGGGCAGCCGCAAAACGGCGTGGGGTTGAGATAACTTCCATATCAAGGCCGATAAGGCCGTCAGATTTCAGGGATTTTGATCTTATTCTTGCAATGGACAAGCAAAATAGAGGTGGGATCATTTTTTGTCTGCTCTACTATCTTCTGAATTCTCTTTTGGCCTTATAGTGCATTTTCTGCTTAGTCTCGTGCAAAATGTCCATATTTCTTCTGTGTATGAACTGTGCGAATTGTTAAATGAACTGAATGTTTTTCCTGACCCCATTTTATACAGAGGATATACTTGAGGCATTTGAGAGGTGGAGGCACAGAGAGACGTTGCCAGCTGATGCAGATAAGAAGGTTAGTATGTGATTATCATGCAGTTAATGCAATGAGGTAGTTCCATATTTTTCATTGCTTGATGTTAAACTGTGTGCTATGTCAGATATGTAGAGTGTACCATATAATTCTTTATTGACTGTGCTATTTTTTTTTTTTTAATATTAAAATGTGTATTAATCCTGCAGGTTCGGTTAATGTGTTCGTACTGCAAGAAGCATGATGAAACTGAAGTGCCTGACCCCTACTATGGTGGGCCACAAGGTTTTGAGAAGGTAATACATCTCTCCATTTCAATGAGATGTAAGATCAAAACAACCTACAGTGCTTGATAAATTTAGCTGCATCATATGTGATTTATACTAGGATTTATCAGTCACCTGTCATGATTTTCTCTCCAAAAATACTTTGTGAAACATATTACCATAATAATCAAACTTTAACGACTTCTGCCATGAGTTGGAAATATGATGTCTGTGCCACAAAACCATTAAGAGTGCACAAGTGAGACATAGGAGAGGTTGCATTTCTTGTTGAGAGGCTTTCGATTTTAAATTCATTGGTTGCACTTGGACACATTGTCAGCAAAAAATTAATTTATTTTAATATACATTCTAGGATGTGTTGATTAGTCATTTTGAACCTATGAAAAGGAGTAACTTCTCTCTGGAAGTGGGAATATGTCCATGACATGCTGATGCAGACGTAGTTGTGGTCCTCATGGGAATTAAAAGGGATCGTATTCTACCATAGATGGTCTACTTTCTTCTCTATTTGGTTTTTTATGCTGTCTGATATCATTGGAATTTAATCACCTTCTCATGGAAAATTTACAGCAAAGTAACTTTCTTGTCAATAACTTTCTGCATCAGCATGCATGCTCCATGATGTAGTCACTTTGAAAGATGCAATTTCGAATGTGCTATTAGGAACAACCTAGGGAATGAAAGATTGTATTGATCCACATGCCGTGCTTCATTGATACATTAGGCAGGAATAGAGATAACCAATTTCACAAGAAGTGGTTTGCTCCGGCATCCTATCTTGTGACTTACTGATGTTCCCTTTGAAGATGTCGTGCAAATAAAAATTGCTCTATAGACTAGGGCTTGCATAGTATGACCCCTCCATACTTTGTTATTAAGTTATATTTTATTTTAATTTGGGGAAGTCCAACATTAAGGTTTAGCTAAAAATCAAATTTTTAGTAGATTTTGATAAAAGTTGATGAAACATGTTGTTGAAAAGTCATGTGTACCATGAAATGTGTGGTTGAAAATGAATTTTAAGGAAAATAAGTTTCAGAAAATGGGGGTCAAATAGGGCTAAATTATGTTGTTCAGACCGTGTTTCTCATGTTATGGCATCTCGTCACTTGCAATGTTGAACACTTAGACACGTACATGGAGTCTGTAAGGCTGAATTTGCATATCGAACATGGTTGCTTTAGATCTTCTTGTGGATCTAGTATTGTGAATTGGACAAACTGATGGAAAAGGATCATGTAATAGACCCCAAATTTAATTTTCTTGAGAAAAGGCTTACTCCATATTGTGCTAAGCATCAAAAGTTTCACTTGTAAGTATTTGTCGAAGTTGTAAGTAACTTACTTTTTTTGATAACATGGTAAGAGCTACTTTCAAAATAAATAACTGTTTGTACTTAAAAAGTAACAAAAATAACATATGCAAACATGTTCAGAGGAGTAACTTGTGATTAATTTTTTATTTTTTTTGAGCTTCGCTGAAAACACTCTTAGTTGGTTTTGTTGGAATGATGTAAAACTAAACTCTGTATTTTTGACAGGTTCTGGATTTGCTTGAAGATGCTTGTGAGTCACTACTCGAAAGTATTGTAGCTGAGGACAGTCGTATTCTGGATTCTTAGTACTTGGTTCCGAGATGAGCACTTCTGTTTATTATTGCAAGCTCATTAATTTGATTCAACATGGCGTTGATAAAAACAATTTTTCAACTGAATTGAACTATTCAGTGATTCATATGTGCTTTCTCATCTAATGAGTAAAGACAGTGGTTTACTCTATCCAAGCCAGTGTGGTTGCTTTATTGGCTCATTGATTATGCAAATCTATTTAATGAAACCTAGTATCAGCTTAAATATGTAAAGAATGTGTAGTTTTTGTTGAAACTCAGAAGGTTTTTCTTGGACATGTATTCTGTGTCATACAGGTTTCCATGTAATGGATTATTCGAGCATTTCTTCTATTCAATGACATGATTCCAACAATAGTTGACATTTTTGGCACACTGAATTGAAACAAGACAACAAAATAATTTATCTAATTTTGACATTTAGCATAGAACATAACCGCAATTAAATTAATTCAGGTGTAAGTAAAGCTCAAGTCGAAGAGACTAATGAATAACAATGATTTCTATACGCCAATTCGATTCAATTTACAAACATGTCCCTTGTGTTTATCAAGATTAGATGCAACTGGCTCAAAAGAATTAACCTCACATTCTCTCAATAAAATAATTTATCATGTTGATCATAACTTTTCCTTACTTTTTAACTACACATTCTCACACAAAAAAAAAATAAAATAAAAATAAATAAATAAAAAAAAAATATATATATAAATGATTTTTGCACAAAATCTACATTACAAACGCCCTTAAAAGTAAGAGTTGATTGCAAATGAGTTAGAAATTAATACATCCAAAAACCATTCTATAAGATACAAATCATGCATTACAAACTCAGCTACATCATGATGATCCTGCCAAATCATTGAATTTACAGAAAAAAGAGCAAAGTTAAACAGTTGAATGGATGTTTATTGCCCATGTTTTTTCTAGTTCTTATAGAAGACAAAAAGCATCACACATGAAAGCTAATGTCTATTTTCTTCATATTCACACTAAAAGCTGAGACCACAAATCTCAAAAATCGGAATTTTGTCACCAATTTTACACTTCACGCATCATCCATAATATGATCGTTATCGTTATCACCTGCGTAATATTCATCATCACGTTGGATTTGCTCGTCTTTCGTGTGTCCTGAGAAGGCATTTAAATAAAGGATAAAGGTGGCAAACTTAGCATATGCTGGAAGCGTATAATAAAACCACAAGGAGAAAAAAAGCGGCCTCGACCAAGTGTGGTTATGTAGCCATACAGCTTTTACTTACGATCTACACGTTCTTCAGGATTCAGCTCATCTTCATCAAAATCAGGAATGTAAAAATCAAAGGGGCACCTAGGGATAAACCAAAATGTTTCAGCGAGTCCAATATAACACGTGAAGTGTCTAAAAGAATACACGCAGTGGTAGTCTAATATACGCACGTTCTTTTACAACAAACAAAAGCTTTATTCATAATACAAAACATGCTTTTCAACGTAATTAAATGGAGGAAAAATTACATTATAGTGCTCCAACCTTTGGGCTCTGTTTTACCAAGTTCATCCCCAACGGAATGTTTTGATCCTCAACCTTCTAATTATTGTTGCAGAAGTAGCCCCATAGATGAAAATCGTCAATTTGCCAGTTAAAAAGCCATTTCTTAGTGAAAAGACAATTGTACACTTACCTTTAACTGAAACAAAATGAAAAGGAGAATTATACCTTTTCTTTTTCTTTCTGTTTCCTATTTCCTGTTCTATTAATTTCTTATTAAAATTAATGTGTTTTACGCATTTTACCTTCACAGTCCTTGAACGAGCAATTTTAAATGGCAAATTGGATGGAAACGGGGCTAGTAGTGCAACAAAAGTAAAAGATCAAGAATATAAATGCTCCAAATCAAGGTTAGGGAGAAACTTGCTACACAGGTTATTGGTTTGGGTTTCGGCAATCTTCTTTTCTATTAATAAATAAGAATATCGACAGCAGAACTCTTTTTAGCACAATCATAAATCAAATTCTTTGCAGTAACTTATTTTGCATACTATGTAGAACATAACTTCCTGCATCGTTAGAAACAACACTAGTTCGGACTTGAATATGTCCTGTGTTCTGCCTACCTCTTGCAACTGTACGCTAGGACAATGTTGGATGGAGCGAAGATTTTCATGCACTTGCTGCCTGATTGAGTTAAGATACGATCTGCTATTCAAATTCTCCTGCTCAATTAACAAAATTGGGAGACGTGTAAATTAAACATTGTTTGCTGCTTAACAATGACTAGTTAAACATATTAAAAATTCAAATAAATTTGACCTCATTTAGTCAACAAATAACGCAATACTACCAATAAAATTATATAAGCACAGATAATTAGCTGATATACATCGATATTAAAGCAATAGCAAATGGGGCATGAATCAGAGTGACATGTGAAAAGTTTCCCATACCATGGGTCCACTCGGAATTTTCAATGAGTAACCAGGAGCAAAATATTTGATGTACTCATTTTCTGGTATCTCTGCAAGACAAAGATACATAATACTTTAGGATGTAGGACTAAGCTAGCTTCATTATGCAGTAACGGAAAAGATATAGATGGCTTTTGCAAACCTCTGCTCCTGGATGCATTATGAAAAGGCATGCTTAATGGCAGAACTATATTGAGCATATCTGACTAGCTTATAAAGTCTCATTATAATTACAAAGTTTTAAAACAAATAATTCTTTCTTGGATAAAGTTGAAAATAAGTTACTTATTTTGATAAGATACAAGTTGCTTCGAAACTAACCCTTTTTTACTAAAAAAGTTACATATCCAAGCTTAGCCAAACGCACACTAAGCAAAATATACCAAAACATTGTACATGAAGTCACCAAAAAAAGAAGAAAAGATCAATAATCAGAAAGGAACAAAACATGAACAGAAGAAGATATTAGTAATGGTGATTAAAGCTAGAAGATCAAAATATCAGAAAACTGTACTGGGAGACAATGCATTCCCATAAGACGGTGCATCAGCATACCATCCGGAAGCTCTGCATCTAAAAGAACTCCAGTCTCTACAGTCCAATATCTAGCCACATTCTCTTTAGTGTACCCCCACCTCCAGTTACCTGCAAACAGATAATACCTGTCAACAGTGGAACTACATAACTGGACATTTCTTAAATTTTTTTGAACATAAGCGTACCAGCAGTGGCAAATTCAAATTCTTCACCAACCTACCGCAAGCTGCATGCCCTGCAGGAAGAATCCAATGATACGCAAATATTATGAAAAGCTGCCAATTTGGTCATGAAATCAATGATGTATGAGAAATAGCATGTGGTAGAATGAAGAGTGACAGCCAAAAAACGTTATAACTACAAGCAAAATAACACCATCAATAGAAAGGTTGAAGCAGCCCAAATGGTCGCCAGCAAGTGAATCCGCTCCACATTGGAGAACAATTGCCCCCAGTTGACAGGTTTCAACAACCTTCGTAACAACCTGCAAAATCTCATCACAATCCTTAAATCATCAAATCTGAACAAGAAACGTGTCAGAACTAGCACTAAGTGTCCATTCACGAAAAATTACCATTTTGAAAAGACGGTAGAAACTGGTGTCATCTATTCCATCCTTGAGAGGGACATTTATGGCATAAAATTTGCCTTCTCTTTCTCCTACATCCTTCAAAATTAAATCAAAACATGGATAAAAATTCTTGGGAATAAGATGGAGTCTTAGAATAGTTTGAAGGCTATCTCAAAAGATTTTTTTTACAGATTTCAAGTCCCATCACGAATTACCTTAAAAAGGTACTTGTCCAGTTGCAATGAAAAAAATTCAAATTTGAAATAGCACGTAATTCTCTAAGTTATATTGGCGTCAAACTATTGCAGTGAGTTGTAACACATGATGAATCTTATATTCTATGATTTGCAATAGGCTAGGGATTTTCTGGAATCTAAGGAAAACATGAAATAAATAATTATCAGGGAAAATAACATTCAAAGATGCCAAAAGTGAATTGGCATATGGTAGAGACAAAAGCATCTAAATCTAGCTGTCTACCCTGAATAATATTCTGGGACCAAAACGAATGCATAAGTGATTCTCAAAGCTAATTCTTTTTTGTCAGCAGACTGTTTTAGTTAGACCTCATAAAAAGTCATTTCAATATTCTGTAAACAAGGTTGGACAAGCACATTAAAGCTGTTTACAGTAATCGAAATAAATTCATATAAAAGCACTGTAGAAATGTTAGAGATATCTGCATTCAAGGTTAGTCACCAGATTTAAAATACAGTAAAAGATAGACACATAGCCAACAGCATATATCTACAAATCATTTTCACTAGAGATTCCCCTCGTGTTTTTCATCAAACCAATCTTTTCGCAAGCACTTCACAGAGAGTTGAAGCAATTTCTTTTAAAGTGATGGAAGCCGGAAATTTTGATTCAGGAGAAAGTGCAGGAGCTATATTTAGCAAGGGCTAACTTGACCTCAAAAAGTAAATGACCAATGAACTAAGAGCACAATTACAATATAAATATAAAACTGTCAAGTTATTCAAACTCTGTCAGTGACATGAAAGATGTTAACTTCTAAGGTCATATTCCCAAATGATAGTTTCATTAGACCGTTCCTACAATTTATAAGAGCATTAGCTGTAGCAAGGAATGGTCTACCAAGAATGATAGGAATCTTATAA
>CAIGRT010179425.1:0-28173 GCA_903798405.1 Fraxinus platypoda
GATACGGAAATAGATCGAGTAATCTCTTACTTTATATCTAAAGTATCAAAGCAACTAGATCTCATCAAAACTTGAGGCATTGAAGGACTTAAATCCTAACTGTAGTTTCTAAATTGGTGGGTGATGACAATTCCAATGAATATGGCTTTCTTATTGGTTCGTCGACATGTCATGTATATTCATTTTTCTAAACACATAATTAACTATTTCCCATGCAATAATTTATTTGCAATGTGATTTCTTGTACGTTAGATTTGCTAGCACATATTTATTGGTGTCTGCCACAACTTTTAACGGGATTTTTTTTTTCAGGAAACAAAAGGACATGGAGGTGCCATCAATTGTTCTCAAACACGCTCCTGATAGTTGCAACATTTATGTGATCTCTACAAATAAGTTCATTACAAATTCACGAAATCCTATTTTAAGTACTGGTATGTTGCAAATTTTATCTTTTGGTCAATTAACTGTTTTCTTTTTAACTTTGACTGGTATCAATTTGCATTGTACCAGAGGGGGAACATGATTCTCATGCAATTAGTAAACAACACTCCAGTCTCTCTTCTTCCTCCACAGAGTCCAAAGATCTGAGCAGCCTCTCTCCTATTTTAAGTACTGGTATGTTGAAAATTTTATCTTTTGGTCAATTAACTGTTTTCTTTTTAACTTTGACTGGTATCATTTTGCATTGTACCAGAGGGGGAACATGATTCTCATGCAATTAGTAAACAACACTCCAATCTCTCTTCTTCCTCCACAGAGTCCAAAGATCTGAGCAGCCTCTCAGATCTTAGCCACCTAATTTCCCAGGCACACATACATGGATACTCCTCTTTGTATTACACTGCTGCTCAAGGAGGAACTCGTCAAATATTGGATGATAGAATCTCAGATATCCAGGCAATTAAGGGATGTACTCCTTCATCTTCTACATACTCTGAGCAGGTGAATTAACTTGTAGCTTTGCTCATCTGTGCATATTTTGTGCTAAAATATATCAAGTTCCACGAGAAATATTTCTTTGCAGAACTTTTGGTTTCTTGATTTACAAGGCTAACAGTATATACTAATGATACAAGTCAGTTCTTACATTGAGGATATACTTATCTTTTTGCCGTCACACATTCAGGCTGAAATCGAACAATTGCGCCTGGAGTTGGAAAATACTATCACCCTGTACAGTCAAGCTTTTGAAGGCCTTGTCCGTGCACAGAGCAAGGTGAGAGATCAATTAGTTTGCAGCATCCCCTCAACAGTTGATTTATGATTGACTTCTGTCAAGTAGATAATAATCTCTTGCTAATGTCGATATTTTTGGAAAATAATGTTTATATGAAGCCTGGGTAAAAATTATGCACATGAAAAAGAATATAAGTCCTACATGAATAAGGAGTAGATGCTATATGGTGCAGGTTCACTTGCTTTCTTCGGAATGGAATGAAGATGCAAGAAGAGTCAATGCTGCACAGGAAAGAGAAGAAAGTTTAAGGAAAATTGTCTCTGAAGAGAGAAAGAAGCATTTGGAAGCTGAGGAGGAGGTTGTAATGGCAAGAAAATTGCTAGCTGAAGAGGCATACAAAAGAGATATGGCAGAACTGAAAGCCATGAAAGAGTCATTGGAGAAGCAGAAAATTGCTGATGCACTTTTCTCAAGTGACAATAGGTATAGAAGGTACACAAGAAATGAGATCGAGGTTGCAACTGATTTCTTCGCCGAGGCTAGAATGATTGGTGAAGGAGCGTATGGGAAAGTATACAAATGCAGACTTGATCACACCCTGGTCGCTATTAAAGTTCTTCGGCCTGATGCATGTGACAGGAAAGAGGAATTTATGAGAGAGGTTTGACGTGTTACTGTTTATTCCTCTTCTAAGTTGTGCACATGCATTTGAGTCTTTCAGTCAGAATATGGGACTTTTTTGCCATCTGTACCAAGACAGATTGTACAAGTTTTAAATTCAATAGCAAGTACCCCTACTATATTTTCCTGAAAAATTGCAAATTGAAGACGGGAGTAAATGCCCTTATGCACCTATTCACCTGCACAACACATGCATATATGCATGGACAAGCATACTCACAAATGTGTGGCTGCCGGCTTCCAAGATTTCCCTTGGCTTTGCCATTTTTCCCAGCTTACTCTATGTGATTTTTCCTTTCCTTGGTTCTTCCCTGTAGAAGTTGACTCAAATGTTCTTACTTGCTTCTTCTGGTCCATGTGAGATCATTAATTTACTCAAACCATTTTTCAACATCCAAACCTGAGATAGCCATAGCGGCTCAAAGCTTCGGGCACTGGGGAGAGGGACGTATGTATCCGTTTTTGCTGGGTATTACCTTGTTTGCAGAAGCTATAGCTGAACTTTCAAGTTGATGAATTAGTAGGTTCTAACATGTTAGAGCACTTGGTATGAAAATAGAAAAATATTTTATTGGTCTTTTTTGCATGATATTTATTTTTCTCATCCATATGCCTATCTCCATTTTCAGTACGTTTGATACCCAATTTATTGCAATTACAACAATTGCTAAAGCCTACAAGATTTCAAGTGTCGGTAACATTCATTATAAACTATGTGTAGATTGAAGTTCTTGGCCATTTCCGCCATCCTCACGTCGTTTTACTGCTTGGAGCCTGCCCAGATAATGGTTGCCTTGTTTATGAGTATATGGAGAACGGAAGCTTGGAAGACCATATGTTTTGCAGAAACGGCCGACCTCCTCTTCCATGGTTTGTCAGGTTCCGGGTAGCTTTTGAAATAGCATGTGGACTTGCATTTCTACATTACTCAAAGCCAGAGCCTATTGTTCACCGGGATCTAAAACCTGGAAATATATTGCTAGACAAACATTATGTAAGCAAAATTGGAGATGTGGGCCTGGCAAAAATGATTTACGATGTTGTGCCTGACAACATTACAGAATATAGGGAATCCATTATTGCCGGCACCTTGTACTATATGGATCCTGAGTATCAAAGAACTGGAACTCTCCGGACAAAATCTGATTTGTATTCTTTTGGAGTAATAACTCTCCAGTTATTGGCTGCTAGTCGTCCTGATGGGCTTATACTGAAATTCGAAAATGCTTTAAGCAGCGGTGCCTTATCAGATATGCTTGATACGTCAGTTACAGATTGGCCATTGGCTGAGGCAGAAGAATTAGCAAAGATTGCGTTGAGCTGCTGTAAACTTAGATGCAGAGAACGGCCAGATCTTGAATCTGAAGTTTTGCCGGCTTTGAATAGACTTGCTGAATTTGCAGATTCAAGTATTCAGGCATTGAAAGAACAAATTCATGCACCTAGCCACTACTATTGCCCGATCCTTCAGGTGAAAAGCTCGAAACCATTTGCATGAGCTGATTTTTAGATTTTCTGTTTGTTCACGCATCTAATTCTGCATCTGATTCATAATGCAATGTCAATGCAGGAAGTTATGGACAACCCATACATAGCAGCTGATGGTTTTACATACGAGCATGAAGCAATAAAGGCATGGCTCGACCGGCATGACATATCTCCAGTGACAAAGCAAAGATTACAACACAAGATGCTAACTCCAAATCACATGTTACGATCTGCCATTCACGAGTGGAGGACGACATGAGTAACACCATCACTAGCCTTAATACAAAACGCATAGTTGCATTGCTTAGAGTATCAGGAGAGTGCTTTTCTGTTACGCGGAGAGTCAAGTTTCATATAGTGTACAGCAACGGCTCAGGATTGTCAGTGTATATTGAAGACAGCTGCAATAGTATGAAACTGGTCATAGTTCCTTGTGTAAATGAAATGAACGGTGGTAGGATCTCTCCGGTATTTTTGTTCTGTATTCAATATTAGATTGAACTAGAGGGTAGGATGAATATTCTAATCATGTGTTCAACCATGTCATAAGTTTATGTATTGGGAATCAAATTATTTATTGTCATTTATAGTTTAAGGGTTAAAGAAAAGTTTTATAACCTGTTGAGTGGTAAAATGAGAGGTAAACTCACCAAAGAAGCCACGTGTCTTGCACTATGTGAAATTAATACCTAAACATACTCGTTTGTAAAGATATTTTTGGTTATATAAGCAACACGATTTTAGTAGAACAAGTTAGAAGAGGGACAATAATTCAAATTTAACACGACCTACTAGAATTATTAAGAATCTTGTTAGTTTTGATATCTCAATAGTTGTGGTAAAAAAATTCAAATTTATAATGCAAAGGGTTGGGGTGAAATTTGACTCCTAATTCAATATCATTGATTACTAATCAAGTTGATAAAATAACTCCGCTCAGCATTAATTGAAGCCATTAAAAAAGCCCGTGCAAAGGAATGAGTACATTTTAAAGTCGATTTCTAGTCCTTAGTAGAATTAAGCTAGTTTGTCCGAATTGATTTGCCCACCTGGTTGACCTAACTTCACATGAGTGTGGGACCGACGTGGGACCCGCATGAAATAAAAAATGAAAGAAAATGCTTCCCTCCATCCAATGTGTGTGTTCTGTCAGGGAGGGTGCTCGATTCTCCTTAATAACTCTGAGGTAACCACTGATAAAATTTGTTTAGCAAGTAGAGTAATAAACATTGCTTTTGTTCAATTTCTAGTATAAATTATACTAATACAAATAAGATAATAAATAGTTAAATAAATGTAAGTAATCTTGACAGAGAATAACTTAAATTCGATAGAACACGTAAAAAGTGTGACAGATCAAAATTATTGTAACGTGGTTTTGGCTTGCATGAATTTTCGTTTAAATTTAGTGAATTAAAAAAATGACAAACGATTAACATAGTTAACTTTCAAATTTACTGAAACATGTTCAACGTAGCTTAAAAAACATAAGCATAATTTAGGATAAATTATTTTGTATTAATGATCATAGATCACTCAAAGCTTGTACCTCAATTAACGTACTTTTGCTCTGAATTTGTTGGTTCACGTACGCTTCTTATTTTTATTCAATAGTACGATCTTCGATCATCACCGTTGAAAATATGTTATCTTATTTTGGTTTATATCGTAAAATTTACCTAAAAATAAGTTTACTTGCAAAATAAGTTTAGGTGACCATGTGTTTTTTGGACACGTTCCCCTTTTTACAATAGAAGAAAACCACCGCCTTATAATACAGTATTTGGGCCGCCCAAGCTAACATCAAGCCCGCATCCGGCCCGGTCCGTTTAGAATCAACAATTCTGACAGCTTTCTTCTTTTCCGGTCCATAGAGATTCTAGCAATACTGCTACTGCATTATTACCATTATTCATCCGGGCTTAAAATCGGGCCAAAATCCGGTGTAATAAAGAAAACAAAATTATCTCGTTCAATTTATCGACCGACCTCTCCTCCGCCGATCGACGACTCGGTGTTTTCCGTTGATTTTCTATATCAGGTATTTTCTTTTTTAAATTATTTTTTGTCATAATCTTAAGCCCGAAATGCTTCGTTTAATTTTTAGCGTGTTGAATTCTTGATACGTATATGGATGATTATAAAGTTATCATCGATATTATCAGAACATATTTTCAAAACCCTAATTGAACCCTTAGCTGTTGGATTTTTTTTAATTTTTTTTTTCCCGATGGTATATTGATCATATCAGAGTTTTCGACCCGTTGGATTTTCGGATCACTAGTTTTTTTTTTTCATATTTTCCTAGTTATTATAAATTTTAAAGTTTTCAGGCAACTTCTTCTTTCTTAACTCTTTTTTTTTTTCGGGAATTTATCTGATGATTGTAATCATTAACCATGATTTGAATCTTTAGGTAGTGCGTTATGAAATTCACTTGAGTTTTGAATACGAGCATTGGGTATTTACTGCACTTTGTATGACCTACTTTTGGAGAAGCAAAATTTAGTCGTGAAAGGAGTCTGAAAGTTGTGTGATTTATAATTAGTTACTAAAATCCATGTAACATCAAAATGGACAGAAGCATTATTAGCTAAAGAGGAATCATAAATGCTAACTTAGAACTTGGGAACTTGGACATCTAATTTTTTTTTTCTTTTAATATTATTTACTCAGTAACACGAGCTTGCAGTTATTGATAGCAATATTTAATTGTTATGTATGGAAAGATTCCGTTTTGCCATGGTGTGGATGGTGGAAGCTATCTGTGTAGAAAGATAAAGTCGACTTGGCAGTTTGAATAGTTCATTAACTTCCTCCTTTTCTTGTTATAGCGATATGTGTGGACTGAATAGCACTTAGACACAGGCACAATGAATTTATGGGGGGATAGTTCATTTACTCTTTCTTTCCGTTCTATAAGTTGAAGTTCTTGAAATGGTAACTGAATAACATCTAGGCAGACAGTCATTTGAATGTTTTTGCTAATTTTTGTGAAATATCTGCATGAGCTGAGATCAAGAGAAAAAATTGAGTAAAACATTATTTATTCTTTGCAAGGAATTTTTTCTTCTGGAAATTCAAACAGGGATATGCACTTATGTGAAACTCTTTTAGTTGCTTGAATGGCCTTCTGTTGCTCTTTTTTCTAGAATTCATTGATTTTTCAGACATTTGAATAACATCTGATTTGTTTGAGTTTGGGTTCACATTGACCTCCAATTTTTATTTTTTTGGGTTGCAGGCATATTATATTCTGCTGTTACAGTTAATAGTTTGAGCTGTGGGTTTAATGTGCCATAGATCGTAGTATTACGATATTGCCATGCACAACTGTGTTAACCGGTTTTCTAACACAGAGTGCGTGTGGACATTGATGCAATGTCAGCATCTAGCAAGTTTGATCTATCTTCTGGTAGCCCTGATAGGCCACTATACTCATCCGGGCATCGTGGATCCTACAGTACTGCTTCTCTGGACAGATCGGGTAGTTTCCGCGAGAACATGGAGAATCAAATCTTATCAAGTCTTCCAAACACGACAAGAAGCAGTTCTTCTGTAACACAAGGAGATGTAACGAATTTTTTTCAATGCGTGCGTTTTGATCCAAAGACGATGGTTATGGACCAGAAGTTGAATCGACCTGTGGCATTTAAGCGAATTGCAACTGCTGCTGTCGGCATCCCACTAGAAGATTCTCTACCTGGATCTTCGAAAAGCAAACTGCTGCCTTCTCCCTCATCAGATGATCTCAGACGACTCAGGGCTGGTGTGCGGGAAGGCAGTAGTAAAGCTAGGTAGTTACTGTTGACTTTTTTTTTCTTATTTATTTCCCTTCTCCTTCATATGAAGTTTTATGAGGGATAAGGATATTTCTGAACTTACACCACATATCAGGGAACGTGTAAAGATATTCAATGATTGTTTATCTGTAATCAACAAATGTTTCCCAACCATTGCATCAAGGAAGAGGTCCCGACTGGATACCTTATCAAATGACCGATCCAATGCCTTGTTAGGTTCAGGGGTGAGCATCAGTAAAACGGGATCACAGAGTCATGCCAATACGAGTAGTTTTGAACTGGAGCAACAAAGATCAGAAGAAAGGACAAAAAATGCCATTCCAAACAAGCGTACACGAACTTCTATGGTAGACCCAAAAGTATGTTTGGTTTCTTTCTTAATTCGTATTCTGAAAATATTCTTTCTTTATACAGAATAGACGTGGTGGTCTTATGCTATTGTTGCCAAGTTCTGTCTGCACATATTTTTATGATTGATTATATTGTAATAATTATGGAAGGTTGAGTTATAATGTTCTCTTCATTAGCTAAGCTTTCCCCTTTTTGTCTGATTTCTTGTATTATAGGGTTGTAATAATTTATTTTTAGTCATAATTTTATGTGATAATAATTTTCTACTGTTTTACTTGTTTGAAAGTGAGTATCTAAATAAAGATAAGCATTAGGGTTCAAGGTGTTTTTCTAGGCCCTCTCTTTGTTTATGATTTCTTTTTTTTTTTTTATCTATATGTAATCTAGATTGATTACCTTTTGGTCCATTTTGAGGATTCTCATTCCGTTTGAAATTAATCTCTTGCTAAACTTGCCCTTGCATTCTCTATTAGTTTTTCTTAATTATTCATTCATACTCGAAACGAGTTTCAACTTCTCTCAAGTAGGAATGATGTATGAGTTTTGATTTATTTAGATGGATGTACAGACAAATCCCCCTGCAAGGCCAACAGGAGTTATGGACAAGGATAGGGAAATATTAAGATTTCCTAACTGCGCTGTGATTAATGGTGAGGATCGGACATCTTCCCTTACCGTCGATGGTTGGGAGAAATCGAAGATGAAGAAAAAGCGTACTGGAATAAAGACAGACACAACTGCAAGTTCAACTGTAATGAAACCTGCCGATAGCTACAGGGAGCCTAAGCAAATAATGCAGCCACGACTTCCTACTGATGCCCGTTCGAGGATGAATGATTCCTATAGTTTCAGGTATTGCTTCTCAAACTGTTACAGGACAGGCTTCTGTCTGGGTGAGTGATTTATACAGCGAGTTTTGCTAAGCTTAAAGTTGCTTATTTTATAGGCCTCTCAAGTAGATTTTTGAATAGGTTTTGTTTTTCTTATTTTGACTGTAGGGAGGGGTCACTTTTAATTTTGCATATTTCCAACTCTAACCAACAAAAAAAAATCATTTGAATACTTTCTTATTTATTTATAAATAGACTTACTTCTTCGTGATTTTTATGCTTGGCAAGACATGTGACATGTTGATATGAGCTTGTTTAGTGTCATTTAATCAATGGGAAATTCCTATTTTAGCAATTTACTTTTACGAAACAGAACAAGGAGAAACTTTTTAAAATGAAGGGTTGTAAACCGAGATTGGATTCATTTTGCCAAGAGTCTTATTGATATTAACTGCTATTATGAGCTTTATTATTTCAATTTTATTGGTCCTTTGGATGATTACAAGATACAAGAATGTAGTCTACTATTTTTTAATTCTTTAGTTTTATGGAAAAGAAATAGGTTACACAACTATATTGCTCACGCTTCAAAGTTGTTTTATTTCTTTAATTTCATTGATTCCATCTTTGACGGTCTGTGTACTTAATATATTTTAACGCATATAACGAAAATGCTAAAAGTCAGCGCCTTTTCTGTTCTGAACTGTTGATGGTTCATCCTTGTTTTTATTCATGTTCTTGAGGTAGAATTACAACTAGAGGCTTCGATGGTAGAAATGATATGTGGTGAAGTTTGGTTTTAGCGATTGTGGTATTAGCATTTTACTCTTTTAGAATGTGACAGGTTTATTGTTTCGACTAAACAGGATTTTTTATGTCTTATTTTGTTGTTTCACCTAGAGTGTCTAATCTCATGCCAGTTTTGGAGTTTCTAGATTCTGTCCTGTGTTGAATGCTGATTTTAATATAGCCCTTGTTTGAGCCCCATTTTTGTCAAAAATTCGTTTTTTCAAAACTCATTTTCAACCACACATTCTTCAATAAAATGATTTTACACGTAAATTGAAAACTTTTTTTTCTTTTTTAACCACACATTCTCCCAAAATCACTATTTTAAAATGCATTTTTCCCCAAAATGAGGCTCAAACAAGGGCATAGTATGTGGACTGGATTTTCTGTTTGCAGTGCCACCACCCGTGACTTCAGATAATGGGTTATGTGACTTATGCTCATGAATAATTAAATGTTTCGAAAGTTACTTTGAGATTTTGCTTAACCTTCTGTTCGCTTGTGGTCCATTGACCTACATTCTAAATTCATGTTTTAACTATCAATTGCCCTGAAATTCTTCCTAGGAATCAGTAAATGATAGTAATAATGAGGAACTTTGCAGCCTCTACTGTTGTACTATCTTCAGTACAAATGGTTTTTGTTTTTTGTAAAAACTCCTTGTTGGAGGCAACTATCTTTCCTACTGGAATTAGTAGCTGCAGGGGAACCAGTTAAAGTTCTTTTGTTTTGTTATATTTTTAATTTTATTTTTCTTTATATTGATTAGTTCAATTCTCATTTTTTATCCAAGTGAGCACACCATCATTTTCCATTCCTAATAATCTTGATGCAGACCTGGGATTGCCAATGGGAGTGCAGGAGTTGGAAAAGCTGAAGCCGCCTTGCAGCAAACTGGCTTAGGCACACGTCCAATCAGGGCTGAGCCAGACAACAGCCCCCTTCATGAGAGGAGAGAGCGTCCAACTGCTCCAGAGAAAGAAAGGGTGAATCTCAAAGCTGTTAACAAGTATGGAAATTATCATCTCATTTTTTCTTAATTACTTCAAAAAAAATTTTGTTGATTGCATGGTTCCACAGATTTACATTTTTCATCTTTTCGATATTACCCTGGCAATCGGATTGTTACTGTGTGTGGGGATGGGGTTCCATTGTATTCTGGGTATTGTGAATTCCATATGATTCCTTTTGGGATTTTCTTTTCCATCATATTAATATCCCCCTCTCATGTTAGATAACCGTTTATTTCTTTTGATCCCATGAACCAGGGCAAATACCCATGAAGATTTCAGTTCAGACACCCCTACCTCAAGCTCAAAGTTGAATGCAAATGCTCGGGCTCCACGCTCGGGTTCCGGAGGTGGTGTATCCAAGCTGTCTCAAGTGGTGCAACGGGCTACGACATGTAATGATTGGGAGCCTTCTAACTGTACAAGCAAGCTACCTGGTGCCGTTGGGGCTAATAACCGTAAACGCACATCCTCAATGCGGTCTTCTTCACCTCCTGTTGCTAACTGGGTCCCGAGACCGCAGAAGATGTCTCGAACAGCAAGAAGAACTAATTTTGTTCCTAACGTCCCCAGCAATGATGAGACCCTTACCATTGATACAACGTCTGATGTGAGGGTGAATGAAAGACGCATGCCTGGCCATTCTCCACGGCAACTTAAACTAAAAAGCGATAACTTCTCTTCAGCTGCATTTTCTGAAAGTGAGGAATCAGGAGCTGCTGAAGCTAAGCCTAGAGACAAAAACAAGAAGTTTGATGAGATGGAAGAAAAATGTGGACAGAACGTCCAAAAAATGTCAACCCTTCTGCTACCACCTAGAAAAAATAGGGCAGCTAGTGGGGAAGACCATGGAGACGGTGTCCGACGGCAAGGGAGGAGTGGCCGTGGCTTTACTTCCACCAGGTCCCTCATGAATTTAACAGTTGAAAAACATGGAAATGTTGGAACAACAAAACAAATAAGAAGTTCAAGATTTGGTTTTGAAAAGAATGAAAGGTTCAATATAATTCCATTTTTTTTCCTTTTCATTTCCTCCCCTTTTGCATTATTTGCTCCTATTTAGCGAGAGCCGACAGGTTCATTGGTTTGAGAATTTCTTATAACTTGGTGAACAATTTGTTCAACAGGGCAGGTCGACCACCTACGCGAAAGCCCTCTGATAGGAAGCCTTATACACGTCAAAAGCACAATGCAACTAATACATCGCCTGATTTTCTTGGTAATTATCTTTTTAACTTTTAGCCCTTGTTTGAGCCCCATTTTTCAATAATACATTTTTCTCCAAACTCATTTTTAACCACATATTCTCTTGATAAAATAATTTTTCACGCAAACCTAAAACTTTTTCCTACTTTTCTTTCACACATTCTCCCAAAAAAAAACGCTATTCCAAAATCTATTTTTACCAAATAATGGGGGCTCAAACAAGGGCTTAGTCTAAATATTTAATTTTGTTATCTTATAACAGGATTAACTGTATTTGTCAAGTACTGTTTTTTCTTTTTTAATTTCAATTTTGTAGTTGGTTCAGGCGATGGGCATGAAGAGCTGTTGGCTGCTGCAAATGCTGTTACAAATACTGGTATTAATTTCGAATAGAAACTGTTGTTTCTTAATTTGTTAGAATATCTTCTTCTTGTGGCATCGATTCTTTGTTTATGACTGCAGCACATGCCATTTCTAGCCCGTTCTGGAGGAAGATGGAACCTCTTTATCGTCTCATATCTGATACAGACATTGCATATCTGAAAGACCAGGTACATATATTATATTTGAAGAATACTGAGCTCTGATCCAGCAAGAATTGACTTCTTGTGAACTCCTGATGTGTAGTAATCAAACGTTGTCACTTGCCTTACCTACTTGTTTTATGTTTTGTTAATATATCTAAGAATCAGATGGAGTAATCCTTTATTAAGTACAGTAGTCTCTCTTGTTACCTGCTGAACTTTATTGAGCAACAACTGCCATTTGTTCAAATCAGGCCCAACCTTGTTGAAGCATGCTTAGCCAATCAGTTCATCACCGTGTATGTAACACCTGCTGATTATGTTAGATGCCAAAACCAATATTTACTGTGTCATAACTGCAATAGCCTCTGTAAGTTCCCCTGATATTAAAATGGACTTGTATGTCAGTGACTAGAATAACTGTATCAATACTTATTTACTTTGCCTGAAACAGAACTCAGATGCATGTTATTTTGCATCACGAACATTTTAGCATATTCCTGTTAATGGCATGGCTATTAGCTACTGCAGAATTCTATTTGAAAGACCACTCATACTACACACTGGATTCTTTTAGCAATTTTATCACGACGGTTTGAGAGAAATAAAGGTAGAAATTCTGTCATCTTTCAGAAGATTAACTGGAGAAATTACTTATTAATCAACAATCTTAAACATCGTCTGAGTTTCACATGTTCAGTTAACACTTGGCAGCATTAGCCTGAAACACCTAAATAATTATGAGGGATTTTCTTCCCGAGTATTTTTCTTTAGTTTCCGGCAACCTACTTTAGCTTTCAAAATTTCAAAACATTATTGTGAAATGGAGATGCAGCCGATCTCATCCTTATTCTGTTGGATCTTTTTTTTTTTTTTAGTTGGAAATTTAGAATATAACGAGTTCATTGAGGAATGGAGTTCATTTTTTTTTTTAATATTATTGTTGTGCTATATCATATGCTTTGAGATTGTAACCAGCTCAGCTTAATTTATCATTTACAACCTAAATTGTAAAGGCAAACCTGAGATTCTGTATTTTTAACAGAAAAAAGAAAATATTTGTTGTAATAGTTCTTTCAATATGTATATATATATTTTTTCCCTTTTTTTTATGGGAGGAGAAATTTCACAAACATGGCTTATATTCATGTTTGGGTGAATATGATCACTTTTTACTCCCTTCCCTTTTCTCCTTCTTTAATTGGGAGCTAACCTTCATGTTACTTTTTCTTCGTATAGATTCCTGAAAATAAAAGAATTTTAATAGAGTTGAGAGTATCCCCCTTTACATTTTTGAGTAATGAACTCTAACCCACAGCTACTTTCTTTTTTCAACTTATTGATTAAATTTATGTTTTTGTGTTAAAAGGAAAAGGAAAAGAAAAATTTACTCGACTCATTGGTATTCACTGATGAGAGCTTTTTCAAAGAAAAGGGGACAATGATTCTGCCCTTGTTTGAGCCCCATTTTATCAAAAATTCATTTTTTCAGAACTCATTTTCAACCACACATTCTCCAATAAAATAATATTACATGTAAATCGAAAACTTTTTCTTCATTTTTAACCACACATTCTCCAAAAATCACTCTTCAAAAATGCATTTTTCTTCTCAAAATATGGCTCAAACAAGGGCTATTTTGTTTGGTTCTATTGCCGACTAACATACCATATACCATATATTATTTGGAGAACATTATATTTTTGATGTCTGCCGTATGAAGTATTTTTTGGTTCTGAACTTGCTCATTAATCTACGGTCTGCTGTTCCTTTTTTTTTTTCAGATCTCTGTATTTTTAATTAATAGAGTAATTTCCAGACACGTCTTATCTGCTCCATTGCTGAGTATTAGTTGATGGCATCTTCCTTGCAGCTAAAAATTTGTTTTACAGGTTGATCATGAATTCATTTATTCTCTTCCTTTGCCTACTAGGTTAATCTTGGTTCCACCGTGGACACGCCAGCCATCGTGCCTCTCGATGCAGAGGGTTCTGCTTCAATACATAATGGATTTGGGATGAATGACCCTAGGAGAGAAGAAAGTGAAACAAAAGGTGTTGAACATAGCCCAGAACATTTAGCTCCAGGGGCTTGTACACCAAAGGAGATCTCTCTTTATCAGACACTGATTGCAGCTTTAATCCCTGAAGAAGGAAATCAAGAGCTTTGCTGTAGCAGAAACGAAGACCCCCGATTTGATGTATATGGATCTCGTTTTGAAATGGAAAAAGATATGGAGACAGATGCTTTCTGCTCACCGAGGTCACAAAATCGTGATATTTCCAGATATTCCGCTTCTAATGGTTACAGGATAAATGCTGATGGAGAACTCTTCTATGAACTGGACCACATGATGCCAGACCATAATGGCACTTCTATATCAGACTCTGGAATTCTACCAATCTACAATCATTTGCAAAATGGTTTACTTCCAGATCAGATGATTCCTGGCGTAGAATATTCCGAATATCAGTACAATAAGATGTCGATAAATGAAAGACTTCTTGTGGAAATTCACAGCATTGGGCTTTACCCAGATTTAGTGGTAAGTTTGTTTTTCTTTCAATATGCAAACAGGCTTGTACAAGTATGTTATATTTTCACAGCCTTACCGAGTTCTCTGCATTCTTGTGATTGCCTATGCCCTTTTGATCAGCCTGATTTGGCACAGACTGGAGATGAAGAAATCAGTGGAGATCTTAGTAGATTAGATGAGAAGTATCAAGAGGAGGTAAGATCAGATTGAAGCCCCTTCTCTTCCTTTACAGTATCGCTCTCAAGAACAGAAAAGGAAAAAGAAAAAAGAGGGTCTATTCTCTTATTATGCAAGGGTTCTGGAAGTTTCATATCCAGCTTAGATCATCAATCATGATGCTGTGATTTTATTTATTATTTTTTTTTTTTGTCATTTACGGAGTAGAATACCAATGGAGCATGCAATTATTAGTTTTCCAATCTATCAATGGTTTACCCCTGGAAACTTGATTTTGATGAGATTATAATTTATGTGTGACATTTCTTGTCTATCCCACTATTATCTTTTTGTTCTTCCGGTCAATGTTGAATCTGAAAATATGTTTAGATCAGGAATTTGAATCGATTCTCTGATTTTGCGTGTTAGGATATTCTCGCTTTTTATATAGTGAAGCTTCTAGATTGCAGTGAAGTGTGTTATTCATGTCAGGAGCCTTTCTCATTTTTTAGTTGATGAATAGGTTTCAAGGAAGAAAAGTTTGCTTTGCAAACTGCTGACTTCAGCTTCTGAGGCTAAAGAGCTTCAAGAAAAGTAAGAAATTTGTTCTTTATTTTCAGACATGTAGCTTTTATTATGATCTTTATTCGCCCATTTATGCTTCTTGTCAATAACCCAAACACTTCATTCTATCACAGCCTGTTCGAACAGTGCGCTCTAGAAAAACTTGTAGGAATGGCTTACGAAAAGTATATGGTAATTTTTCTATTCTATATTCTTTCTGTATTTAATTGATTTTAGTGCATACTTCCCTTTTGAAAGTGAAGTAAATATAATTTGTTTGTCATGGATTGATACAGATTTATTTGTGAATATTACTTGTATATCCATCAAGTTTGTTTCTCACAGTGAATAGGATTTTATCCATCTCAATACATTCTTCCACCTCAAAGATATGACAATCCTAGTCAAACATTTTTTTTCGACCCCTATCTTGTTTATCAATTGGAAAAATTTAGTACAAGAGGGAGGGGGACATACTCTAGAGGTACAAGATGAAGAAAGAAGAATTTGCAAAAGCTGAACTTGAAAGAACTACTTGCGTTGCAATGAGCCATTAGAAAATTTAAATTTGGGAGTACTATTCTCATTATAAAAATAGCGACAAAGAGGAATGTAGGAACTAAATTGGCCCAAGAAAACCCAACAAAATAGTATAAACTAAGCCTGCAAGCAGGCACTAAAGACGACCAAATACACAAGCAAATCACATATAGCATGGGTATGCAGTTACATGTACAGTAAATTAATTAAAATAAAGTAATGGAAAGAAGGATCCTAAGCAAGCAAATATGCAATAACCTATGGCCTAATATGCAGTAGTCACAGATCACAAAGGAATAAACCAACAAAAGGATTGGGTCAAGCAAGCCCTCTTCCGTTGTGTGTCTATGTAAGATGCCAACAATCTTCACCATTAAGTCCTTAGCATCTAATATTCTGCCCAATTTAGTTTTTTTTTTTTTTTTTTTAATAGTCAATCATAAAATCACATGACAATAATTAATGAAAATTTAATGTCGGTTTAGTTTTTGAATCTGCCGTACATTTGTGGATGTCATTCCTGAAAATAAAATTACTAACAATCTAGGAAATTCCTTCTCTTAACAGCTCGTATATTTGGGTAAGATTATGAATGTTTGCTATGCCAATGCTTTATGTTCAACGACTGTAAACAGAGTCAAAATCACCACCCCCCAAAACTAGAAAAACAAAAAGAAAAGAAAAAAAAAATATTAAAAAAGAAAAAGAAGAAAAAATGACAAAAATAACAGATTGCTTCCTTCTCGAAGGACTACCTTCGTTATATATTCACTTATTGACTGAAATGGAAAGTAAAAACAATGACTTTTAGAATCCAGAACGTATTTGGGAAGGCTTAAAAAGTTACTTATAAGTAAACCTTAAAATAAATAAATTGTAATACTAGTTAATGTTGGAAATAAAAGTAAGTTTGATAGCAAGGTAGGAGTTACGTTCAAAATTATTTACTTTTTTTTTTTTTAAATTTAGATTTAGAAGTAAGAAAAAATTGCATGTCCAAACATGATTGGAAACGAAGAGTTAGAAGTAAATCTTAATTCTTTTTAAGCTTAACATGTTATTTTCTTGAGTAAATACCGAGCTGTCATTTCTTGAGGGAGCGTGTTAGATCATTTGGACAGAGAACATACGTGCTCGTGTCATTTCTTTGAGTAAATACTAAGCTGTCATCTCCAACACGTATATCATTTAAATCTATTCTTCAATACGCTCCCTCAAGTGCATGCGGGTTTTAAGCTTAGCCAAACATGTTTGGAAAATGACACGAGCTTAGTAACTACTCAAAGAAATGACACAAGAAGTAACATGTTTAGATCATTCCTTTGGGCATCAAAGTAAAACACACTCCAACATATCCTACTCAAGCAAGTCTGTCACTTTCTGTGTGAAAACCTGTGTAATTTAGTGATTGCCATTTTTCTTAGGATTTAAAATTATTTTAATACTTTTTTGTCAAGGTAAAACGCATATACAATGTTCAAACTAGGGCCGGATAAAACTTTCAAACCGAACTGAGCGGTTCGGTTCGATTTTTCTTAAGTTAAATACTTGAACGGGTATCAGAATCGACAATCAACGGGTTTGGTTCGGACCGAATAAGAACCGAATCTCTCTAATTTTTTAAATTTTTTTATATTAAATAAGTCAACTTGTTCTAATTTTTTTCTAAATAAATTTGCCAACTAATTAATTGAGCCCAAAAATATCATTTTCCTATTTCATTTGTCAACTAATTAATTGAGCCCAAATAATCATTTTCCCATTTTCTATTCAAACCCAACTTCGTAATTCAAATTTCAAAGAATCAAAATTAAGTAATCTAAGTCCTTTTCAATCATTCTGCCTTTTTCAAATAATCGAAGCCCAATGGCTGTGCTTGTCTTCATCTTACCCTTTTTCTGCCTATTCATTGAATTTTCCCACATTGATCAAGGTAATTTGTATAATTTTAAATTAGACTATGTTATTTTGTAAAAGTTAATGTAGTGTTGTAAAAGATAAGATTGAACATTTCATTAATTGTATTAATGTAGTGTTGTTGTAAATGTTAAAAAAACTAATTATGGTATGGGATCGAACCGGTTCAGTCCCATAATTAAATTTAGACTCTATGGTTCCACTTACTAAATACTCGAAAATTCTGGGAGAATCGAACCGGGCCATGCCCATCCCTAGTTCAAACTTTGTTGTTTACAGATTTTACAATCGAACTAGACCATGCCTAGCCCTAATTCAAACTTTGTTGTTTACAGATTTTTACATCTCTATCTGTTTCTATTCATTGGTCTTCTGCACAATACATACTAGCTCCATTGGCATCCTAGCTTCCTTGTAATTGGATATGAAATTGTTAAACTGATTTTTTTCCAGAGTTGTTGGGGTCCTAATGCTCATGGGATGAAAAGTGCCAGTGGTAAAATGGCAAAACAAGCTGCATTGGCTTTTGTTAAGCGGACATTGGAACGATGTCGGGAATTTGATGCAACTGGAAAGAGCTGCTTTGCTGAGCCCTCGTATAAAGAGATTTTCCTTTCTGGAGTCACTCACATTGGCGACATGCAAGCAGTGAATTCAAGTGCTGATAATGAATCCGGGAAGCGGCAGCTTAGTACATCTGGATGTTCTATTGAAGTTAGAACGTCAGGTTGGTCCCATTGATAGATACCAGAATGCTTTTCAACTTTTTAATATCTTTAAATAAGTCACTAATTTGAATGCATGTTTCCTGCCTTTATGCATGAGCTTGCATTACTAAGAATAGACACTAAGATGTATCAGTGGCTACATCTGATGGGGACCGTCAGATCAATATCCGTAAGCCCTGTAGATGAAGTTTATGTATGAAGCAGGGTTCTCACATTCTCAACCCTTTAGAACATGCATTTATGGTTTAATTAAATAAATATTAGCATGGTAACATTAACTTTACTCTGCAGATCAAATGTTTTTCTTGCAAAAGAATTGTTTGCAAAATAAAATATCGTGACAAAATCATCATCCCTGATTAGTCTTTTAAGACATGTTTCTAGCAGTAATGTGAAATGTTTGAAGTTAAAAGAATCCCAGTAGGTAGGTTAATTTAGGAACAATATTTTATACAAATGGCATTAATGGTATAAAAGACAAGTTTGACAAGTCTTAGCTATTTTTTCATATGGTATGATGGTACTTTTTTGTTTTTGTCCATTATCTTAGTTTTGGTGTCATTTATTTGTTTTACAGCTCCTTTGGAAGCACAGCACAGCCCATCTTCAAACAATCAAGAAATGTATTCTTCTGGAGTTCCCATATCAGCAAATCTAGGTTTTGAACAAACTACTGGCAAATTAGACCTCTGCTCGAATAGGGTGAAGAAATGCGAGTTACTACCAGATGATATTGTTGGCGGTACACTTAGCTCATCCACTGCTATCCCATCAGGCATTGGAAGTTCACTATTAAGCAGTGCAAAAGGAAAACGGAGTGAGAGAGAAGGAAAGGGAAATAGCAAAGAGGTGCTATCCAGAAGTGGAAGCACTAAAATTGGTCGACCGGCACTGGCCAATGTCAAGGGAGAGAGAAAGCCTAAAGCAAAACCTAGACAGAAAACAGGTCAACTCACTGCTTCTGTCAATGGCCCACTTGGAAAGATGTCTGAGCAACCTAAAACATCATTCTGTTCTGCATCTAAGTCAAATGAGATGAGTGGAAGTGGCATTGTCAAGGATAAAAATGACGATGACACGGATCTCTTGGAGGAACCCATAGATTTGTCTAGCTTGCAACTTCCTGGAATGGGCGATCTAGCTGTACCTGATGATCTTGCTGGTCAAGAAGAGGACCTAGGGTCTTGGTTGAACATCATTGAGGATGTTGGATTGCAAGATAATGACTATGTGGGTGGGCTTGAAATTCCAATGGATGATCTATCAGACTTGAATATGATGGTTTGACCTTGCAATCATTGTATATTCCTGTTTATTATACAATCACAGAAGAAAAACTGTTGTTGTCATGGAAGAGCAGTTAATAGGATGTCATGTGACTCCTGACTGTGAGTAGGCCATATATTCTTTTGGTTACTCCCTAGACAAGTTGAGTTTTGAGTGAACCTCTGAGATGCTTGGATGTTGTTCCTGTTCAAGTTGACACCTTGACTGTAAAGATCTTTTTGTATGACGTGTAAGTTAGTATCTTAGTGATAAGGTCTTAGGAAACCCTGTATTTTTGTTGTAGCAATTACATGTCGGAGAGCAATGTCCTTGTACATAAATTTATATGTTCAATAAGTTACTGTTTTGTTCATTTTGCAATCTGTGGTAGGTGTTGTGAGATGTTTCACTTGTGTATAATATAAGCTTCTATTTTAGATTCGATTGAGTAGATAACTTCAAAAGGTTCACTCATCTCAGGAAGTTTCTGTTGCGCTAACCCTTTCAAGTTTTGTAGGATGCAGAAAGCTCTGATTGTTCCCATTAACATCTGATGTTCCTTCGTGGTATACGAAGGTATTAACAGTGTAAGGTAAGAGATGCATGTGCGGATTTTGGTCAAGTGGATGAACTGTTATATTGGCAATGCAACCTACTGCTGACCATATATCCTATTTAATCCCCAGGTTGACTTCCTTCAAAGTATACAATGGATGTCCAGGACCGCAATGATGCTTTAGTTAAATTCTACTTATAACTCGGTGAGCTACAAACTTGACTCCAATATAAATAGGGTTTGCGAAATGGTATGTTGGTTATCAATTCGAATCCACTGTCCACTGAATTTTATGCCACTGCTACAAATGTAGGCATTTGTAGAAGAAATTTCAAGGCTTGTGTAAGAACTAGCTACTTTCTAAATTTCCAGAATCACGTGCTCTTCATTTAATTTCCTCATATAGTTAGTAGGATATCATTTATTCTTTTTATCCCATTTCTGTATTATAATGTTTGTTTCATTTACTATGCATCACCTGGTGTTACATAAAATGTCCCAAGAGAAATTTCCTCTAAATCAAGGAATATTGTGATCATATTGCTCCAGTGGGGGAGAGAACATGTGGCTATATTTTATTTTCTATTGGAGTTACCCTACATGTGGCTATATTTTATTTTCTATTGGAGAGAACATGTGGCTATATTTTATTTTCTATTGGAGTTACCCTACATACTCTTGGTGGCGGTGTGCATTCTTAGCTGCAGTTATTTGAAAACAGCTTATCTTGGTAGTCTTTGACGGCCCAATATTTTGGACACATTTCCTCTGTCTCGGGCAAATTTATTCCTGCTTCTGTTCAAAGAAAACTGATATATTCTGTCCCAGATTCTCACTAAAGATATGTGAAAATCATTGTTGTCACCAGTTTGATGTTAGAGATTTAATTACCTGAATATTTAGCAATTAGTTTTGCTAAATTACAGTGGTAACGGCCCTCAGAATATCTTGGGTTTCACTTGTTCTGATGGTGTTTTCTTCAATAATAGTATTTTAAACCGTGCAGACTATTACATGAATACAAAGCTTTTGTGCCATTAATGCATGTCAAAGGTGAGTCCAAAAGTACAGTTTTTATGATGCCGAATATTGCACTATTACTTCAATAGATATTTTTGAATGAGAGGTTAGAATTTATATCTTGTGTTCCTACCTAATGCTAAAAAGTACAAAACTTTTAGTCTAACAACTTAATGTTTATTTCAATCAGACAGGAACTCCTCTTCATGTGGCAGCACTTGTACAATTGATTGTACTGATTATGCTACAAGGAATAACTTCTTCTTTTAAGGTAAGCGTTGTCAATTTGTTTGAAGCATTATACTAAGTTCTTCATTTTCAAATATCTAAACCTGTCACTGATAGCAGAAGCTAAAGAAGTAAAAAATTGGAAAATAAGTCATCACAATCAAAAAGGGTTGTGCTAATAGAAAAATCAATGTTAAACAAAATGTGTACGGAATGAAAATGCTTAAATGATTGTTGATACTGCAATGGAGGGTAGTATGGAACAGCCGTACAATTTCAATTCAAAACTTGTTGAGATGTGATGTAATTTGATCAATAAAGATGCATGCAAGGCTTGATTAGATGTTTAGTATTTCTATTTAATTGTGTTCTTTAATTAATTAGAGTCTAATTGATATTTTTAATTATCTTGGGTTGAATTTATATTTCATTAGGAGTTCATGGCCTATTAATGCAATTTTAATTAGGTTTGCCTTAGGTCTTAGAGCCACTACAGTATTTTGGGGGACTTTTTGATTGATCGATTAAATCATAATAATATAATTGTGAGATTTTTCTCCAATTCTGATCCAGACGGTATTCGCGCACAAATTGACATTTCATGATTGCATTTGTTCTTGGTCAATTCTGTCTGCGTCAAGATGGCTTGCACGTATTTTTAGAATATCACTAAGTACACTAGGTTATCCCAAGAAAACAAATTACTCCAGCACTTTGGCAAAAAGTGACAACATAAGTATTTACGAGTGAAGTTTGGACAAGGAGTGCACCAAGATATAAAATTGACAAAATAAATAAGATAATTTGCTGCCCTGCCTCTATCCCCAACGTACATCCTATTTGCATTTTTATCCCCTACATTTTTTCGCGGCATTGAGCACCTCAACCTTGTCACCATCCGAAATGGTTGTTTAGTTGGCATAGAAAAACATATTTACCCTAAAAACTTCAAATAAACGAAAAATATAAATATAGAAAGAAGGAAGAAGATAAAGAGGAAAAAAAAAAAGGAAACAAACACCTTCTTTCCCAATCCACTGCAGCAGCCTGCCACCACCACCACCTCGGCGCGTGCAAATGCGAATATAGGGTGGGGACATCATGTGCAATTTATCTGAAAAAATTAGAAAAAAATGCAAGAGCTTGTTATTTAGCCCTTGTTTAATGGCTATTATTTTTAAGAAATGATGTTTTGAACATGAGAATGTGTGGTTAAAAAGTTAAAAAAAATTGGGTTTATGTGCAAAATATTTTATTGTGTAAATGTGTGGTTGAAAATGAATATGAGAATTAAAGAGTTATGAAATAATGGTTGTCAAACCGGGGTGTAGGTGAAGTTTGGATGAATAACAAATTAGAATATGCATGTTTGACACCAATCAGTTTGGATGAATAACAAATTAGAATATACATGTTATCCTGGTTTCTCTGTGTTGCGCAACCATGGTGGTGCTTGTCAGTTGTTGGAGGTTTTTGGATTTCTGTATAGTCCTTTTCAGAACAGTTGTTCAATAAACCATATTCCTGACATTCATGTAGAAGGAACTGCAGAATGTGTGCACCTTGGAAAGCAAAATACTTCTGGCAATCACTATCTTGATTTTGTCAAAGCCATGTTCTTGGTGATCTGTTTGGGGCTTTCAGAATATGCTGGGCTATTTTTGACTGAAAACTGAGATGGATCGCAGTCATGAGTACCTTATTTTGTTAAACATGATGTGAAATATTAAGGTGGATGGTTCCTCATGCAGTAGCATTGTTGCAAGTTTAGAGAAAGGGTCTGGTGGGTGCAGTTGCCCCATTGGAGTTTGAGGGAATGTTAATAAGATGGAAAAAAATAGTGATATGTCACGTGAAGTGTAATTCTAAGGAATGAACACGAATCATCTTGTACTTTTAATGTGAACGTAATACTGATTGATGGCAAGATTTTCTCTGTTATCTTTGAAAATTCCCCAGACTTGGATTGGCAGTGGTTGTTGCTGCTGCTGCCCTCCTCCGCCCTGAAGATTTTTTCTTGCCTGATTTGCTTCAAAGTTTTCCACTGGGGGGCCGTGGATTAATGTTTTATGAATTGGTTGTTTTGCTTTCAATGGATTTAAGGGGGTATAATTTTTTGGCTTTTTTCTTTTACTGAATTTAATCCTAACGGCTAACACCTGGTACTCTCTGTGAGGCTTCCCCCACTTTAGTGCTTCTTTGCTTAATTTGTCAATTATGTAAATAAAGATAGTTTTTCATTTTGGGTTCCTTGGTTAGGTGCAGTCCAACATGAATTTGGCTATCAGATTAGGCACTTCCAAGTTGAAATTGCCAGAGCAACCTTGGAATATTTTGTTAATTTATTGATATAGGCTCTAGTAAAGATTTCATAAAATTACTGGCCTCATTAGAATTATAATATTTTTGAAATTTCTCTGTTATTATTTCATTTTAAAATTTTTATTCCTAGAAGAATCATGCCTCAACTGAATAAAATTTCTCAGTCTGCTCCTGAATGAGTTAACTGGATCGTGCGAAACACTTCTTCAATTTAGCTATTTCTTTGTAGTATCGGAGAGATGCTATGTCCTTAGTTTGGTCGTTGAATAACAGATTATTAAATTAGCCGAAACCGGTGGCACTGTTTATTTTAGTTCAAGTCATTTCTGTATTCAGTCTTCGTACGTATGGATGAGAACTTTCCATAAAAGAGCTGTTATGAAACCGATTGTCATATTATCAGTTAGAATGCTTGCAGCTTCCGCCAAGTGTTTTTGGTTACAATCTGAGTGCTCTTTCTGTGTAATCCTTGCTTTCCACGAAAACCTCATTGATGGTATCAAATCTGTTGGAATCCTCATTTCGCGAATTCTGGTAGTCCTTATGGAGGGTCATCACCCCAACTCTATACAATGTGTTTTTCTTTGTCCTCGTGATCTTTTTTTACTCTCACCATTAAACTTCTGCTCTTTGTTCTTGAAAATTAAACTTTGGTTGTTTAATATCCAGTCCATTAACCGTACTTCGTGTATCTAAAGGGTATTCTTCCTCTTGCTCAGAATTCTGCAATACACCAGAGGATTTTGATCCTAGGCTAAAGAGAAGCCTCAATATCTGTAACTTGTATCTCTGTTCCCTTTGTTTCCTGGCAGATATGAGATCAAGTATTACGGTGTTGACCGAACATGATCCATAGTCATCCATTTTTTCTCATAACACCCAAAATCCTACGACGATAAAGCCCACACACGATCCTGAAGCTTTCCACTCTTTTATGCGTATTAGCCTATATTTTGTGCTCTTCACAGGACTCCAGTGCTGTAAAGAGATTGTCACACAAACTAATGGATAAGCATCTACTACTATTATGTCTTGTATCCTTTCAAGAAAGATGACTTTCCATCATGGCAGGAAGCATTTGACATCTAAATAGGAAGATGAGCCACCCGTAACTTCTGAATGTTTTATGTTCCAAATTCCCTGTTATGAGGAAAACTTTCTGCCGTTCAAGTAGTCTCGGGAGCATACAAAACACTCTTGGAAGATCAAAATCCTTCCTTTATTTTTCCTTGATCGTGGTCAAATATATCATTTCAACTCTCGTATGATTCACACATCACTAAACTTATTCTTTTTTCTCATTTCTTAGTGTGCAATTTAAGGTTGAATTTTTCATTGATATCCTCACCCTCTAGTTCAAGTGGATTTTACTAATTGTAAGTCAACACATCAATAAATAAGAATTCTTCAATTCTTTGATTGCTTCGACATCTAGAATTAAATTAGGTTAATAATCCCTTATCAAAAGTCATTTCTTCTCAAATAAGTGTTTAGGGCTTAACCAAAGTATTTGATGCGTCTTCTTTTTCATACACCTGCTATTTATTTATCTTTTTTTTTTTGGCTCTTTCTCTCCCTTAAGCTTTCTATATGACCCATGTAACGAGCTTTTGACCGATAACACCCAAATCAGATAATTTTAGGGCACCAAGTTGTAACTACCCTAACGGACTTAATAACTCGAGTCATAAAGGTTACGAAGAGACGAGTCATAAAGGTTACGAAGAGATGTCTTTTATATATTTTTCTATCCTAATTAGTGCAAACCCCTCATTAAACACCTATATAATCAAATCGACCATTAACTTAAGACTTTTGCCCAATTTTATCCTATTAATATAAGACAATCCACACATAAGTTTTCACACAAGGAATCTCAGTTTACATCCGTATCTTCCTACAACTGTGAAATCATCTCCAAACTATGCTAAATTTGGTCTAAGGATCATTAATATACGATAGTTTTGGGTATAACATCTATGTTCAATCTATCAACATATCCAGTATATGAATCAACTTATTGCATCATGATTTAAAACTCAATTCTAGTGCGCGTATAATATCAAGTTTTGTAGGATTAAAGCATCAATCAATCTAGTATGCAACATATCCACCGTTCATAAATTAATACCAAATCTCAAATTTAATTATCATTGTAAGATAGGTTATCCAACACACACAACCACACAACCTAAAATAAGAATATATTTATATTTTTTTTCAAATTTTTCGATTTTTTTATTTTATACTAAAGCAATAACGAAAAATAAACGCACAAAACACTCAAAAACACACGAAAAGTAAAAATTCAAAGTTTTTCTCACCCCAAATTTAAAATTGACATTGTTTTCAATGTCATAAAGTATAAGTAAGAATTTAATGGGATGTGAAAAAAAAAGGAAGAAGGTACTCTCCGAATTTTTCTGTTGAATGTGTGAGGGTCTATTTGTCAATTTAACGCAACTTATACTTTGCTAAGCTCCTTCTAATGTCAATATTCATGGTACCTATCAAGAGGGGAAGAAAACAATTAAAAGAATAAAAAGAAAACTCATTTTGACTCAATTAATGTTTTCTTTTAACTAGGTTAAATGTCAATGATGAAGATGACCCCCAAATTGAATTTAAACGTGCCTATAACTAATTCAAACTATAAATCAAGAATAACACTACACACAATGTAATACGGAAAGCAAAATAAATAAAGTGATTAAAAAATTGGATTGTCTCCCAACAATTGCTTAATTTATATAGTCTTTAGCTAGACTGTATGGATGGACTGATCATGGTGGTTCATGCTGGAGTCTTGCAGCCTTACACTCCTGGCAATTTTCAGCTTTACATCCTATTTTTTCCCTCCAAACCTTGAGCTCTCTATTATCTTCTCGAGCAAGGCTCCCTAGATGTTTATGTTTTGTCTTATTTGACCCTTGTTGAAATTTTTCAACAACTGATTTGGCTTCCTCCAAACTAATGGTTGCTTGGGTGGATTATGTAATTTAAAGATCTCATGTGTGTCTTCCACTTTCACAATCAGCTTACCCATGTCAATCAAAGTTTGACATGTTGCTAAAAAGTGTCAACCTAAGATAATTTGCATATCGTGGTCATCTTAGAGATCCATAATAAAGAAGTCTGCGGAGAATATCAGCTTCTCAACCTTGATGGTGCGTCCTCCACCCTCACTATTTTTTTGTTCTTTATTATTTTTTATAAACAAGAATTTAGAATAGAATCATCATCTCTTTCAAATTGTAAGGTTTAGATTATCAATTAAGCTACTCGAACAGGGATAATTGACATGATCGGGTGACGGTGCTGCGCGTCAGCACGAGCTCTTTTTTTTTTTTCAAATCGTCCAATGAATATTTGACACTTGTTATCTTTTTTAAATCTTTTCAAATGCCCGTATTTGTGTAGCAAGATTGTTAGATTATTCCTTTCAATTTTGCCCTAGATGTAGACCACTGTTCTCTTCATGACCTTAATTTCCATAGCTTGCCTAATTTCCATATCTCGCCTTTCCTTTCTTTTTTTCCCTTTTTTTTTTTTTTTTTTTTGGAAATTTATTACTTTCAATAGGTGAAAATTTATGGAATGTCTCGAGCAGACATTTTGTCAGAGTACTAGAGCATTCGTATGCAAAAACTAGAGTTGCTTTTACATAGAAGAATAAAAACTCAACTCGAAACATAATTGTTTTTACCTGGGGTCCATACTCCATAGGCTTCCAGGTCAATGTATCCTGTCGGTAATTTAGTACTTTTGAAAAGTCAAAAACTGTTCTTGAATAATCGAATCATTTTCTAAAAATATTTTATTTGAATAGAAGATATTTTAGAGAAAGTTGTCTTACTCTCCTTCAGTGAAAGAAATTCATCTTGGGCATATTGAGTTGGGAAGAAGAGAAGGCCAAAAACTTTGGCCTAAAATGACAAGACGAATTGCTCCAAAAGAATTAGTGACAAGCCAAATAATTTGCATCTTTTTCTTAATNAATAATTTTCTAAAAATATTTTATTTGAATAGAAGATATTTTAGAGAAAGTTGTCTTACTCTCCTTCAGTGAAAGAAATTCATCTTGGGCATATTGAGTTGGGAAGAAGAGAAGGCCAAAAACTTTGGCCTAAAATGACAAGACGAATTGCTCCAAAAGAATTAGTGACAAGCCAAATAATTTGCATCTTTTTCTTAATACTGGATAAGTATATCCAGGAAAAATCTTTATATAAAAATTGTAACACTAAATTGTAAAATATCTTGCCTCTGCGAATTGGTACTGCAAATACAAAAAATGTGAAAGCTACAGTTCTAGTTGGAGAAATAGTTGAAAATTACACTCGAACAACTTAGAGAAACATAGAGTAACGATAAGGAGCTAAATGCCTATCGTGATATAAATGTTTTATCTTTCTTTTTATTTATGCTTTTCCATTTCCCAACGTTGATGGCATGTTGGTAGGGAGGATTGAAGAACA
>CAIGRT010179447.1:0-12968 GCA_903798405.1 Fraxinus platypoda
AATTCATCGACCCACTACTTTTATCAACTTTTCAATAGGATTTTATTAACTTTTGTCAAAATTTATTAAAAATTTGATTTTTAATAAAATCAAACATGAGAATAATGTGATACAATACCAAAAACTTGAATGAGATGCTCTGCATTAAGTAAAAAAGAAAAATGTAAAGATGATTTTAATTAAATAATTACAGAAATGATTAATAATAATTATTAGGAATAGTTAATAAGTGCAACTTATGTACTTGTTCGGGCTTCTATTCTTATTTACTTATTTATATGTAAATTGAATAGATATTTACTTAATTTGTTTAAATTATATTAACGGTAGGAAAATCCCAATTGTTTATGTGAAAAGATACTATTTGGAGCTTAATTAGAGTTGATTTCAAGTAATTGAAGATTAATTGGATCGCAAGATATCAATTGGAAGTATTAATGGAGTATTCGGTAAAAAATAAGAAGTTTTGGGAGTTAAATTTAACATTTAGAAAGTTTGAGGACTAAATTGCAAAAAAAAATCGAAACTTGCCTTGGGTCAACTATAATTATTTTAGAATGAAGAGAAATTAATTGTAAATATTAAAAGATAAAAGACTAAAGTAACATGAGAAAATGAGTTCAATAGGAAAAGATAATTGTTTCCTTTTATTTCTCAAACTCTTTGGTAGAAATCAATTGAACAACGATTTTGTTTAAATCTTGTTAAATAAATGGATACATTAGTCCAACAATTGAGGGATGCTTGAGACCCAGTTAGTAGAGGGACAAGAGAAGTAGAGATTTGATGGAAACAATTAATTTATTGATGTAAAAATAAAAATAAAAATTTAGGTTACAATATGAAAATTGAAGATGGAAGATTGAAAATTACAAGATTGAAATTGAAGATTTTTAAAAAAAGTTTAAAAATTACAATGATAATTTTAAAACTTTTTTGAAGTATATTATCTTCCGCTCTAAAACACTTGTCATTTGAACGTAGACTTGAAGTAGAATGACAATTATTTCTCTGTCTTGTTGTTTTGCCTTTGCTTTCGAGAAAGTAACTGTCTCTTGAATAATTTAGTCCGCCTTTTGAAGATTCCACTTGCTTTTGTCTTTTTTGCTTTTGAAAAGCAACAACCATCTTTTTGACAATTGCTGTTACTTGAAAATTGATTACATTTCTTGGCTATATCTTATTTCTAGTGCTATATCATTTCCAGCTAAATACATAATTAAATAGTAATAAGGAAACGAAAATCTTGCTATCAAGAGCAGAATTCTTCAACCAGGTTGATGTAGTGCAAAGCCTGCAATGGAACCACCCAAAACGCCTTTCCTCGGCAACACGAGCTGACCAACACTCGAGCAGACATCTATGCCTCACACCAACCTAACTTTTAGTACCATGTGAAGAGGACAGCGCTTTTGTGAAAACGTTTAAATAGGGGAAATCATAGGGGAAAATTACAGTTTTAGTCCAGATCCTATACACTTGATAGCAAATAGGTCAAGTATTTCATTTATGTTACGAGCTTAATTTTAATTTTTAAGAAAGTTATTTTTATTAATATTTTTATTTAGCCCCTATTTGACTTCTTTTAAAATAAAATAATTTATTTGTCATATTTATTTTCAACTATATATTCACACAATAAAATATTTGCATATAAGCCCAATTTGACAGTGACGCTCACAATTCAAAGCATCATTTTTACACAGTAATGGTCATCAAATAGGTGTTTAATTCGCATCAAGACACAACTTCAATATAATAATTCAGAAAAAAAATAAACTGGAAAAGAGAAATAATGACTTTGACACGGACTCATTAATTTCAACTCAAAGCATCAAATTGAGAGAGAAAAATACTTTCAAGCACATTATAAAATACAAGCTGTATCAGTTCAATAGGTTGTGCAAAGTGAGTAAGAAAAACTATATACTTTTGTAAAATTTTACAATATTGAATTTATCTGTTCAATATTATTTTCAATACTTTTGTAAAATTACTGTAAGCTTTGTTAAGTTACAGTCATGTTGTAATTTTGTTAAGCTTTCAAGAAAATAAATCAACGTGACATATTAAACGAGATCATATACACATGTTAAGTGGTTTAAGTCACATATTTATCAACATTATCAAAAACACAATTCTACACATCATTAACAGAACTCCAACTATAAAACATGTATGCCATTAATCAAGAATTCCAATTACGCCTATTTTGAAGTGGCAAATTCTCACTAAAATTGCTTTCAAATTGCAAATTTCCAAGTGAACAATGTAACACGAAGTCTAAATTCAAAACAATTAGTTAACAATTAAATGTATAAAATTACTTAAGTATAGATTTCAATCACCCATGAAAGAATCAATAAATTCAAATAAAGAATCAAAGAAATTGATTCATTGAAGAGAATAAGGAAATTGGAAGAGTGAAAAAGGAAAAGTGAACATGATTATGGTTAAAAAAAAATTTGTAAAATATTGAGGTTTTATATTTTACCCCAACCAAAAAAAAAAAAACTCACAAAGGCACCGAGAACCGAACCGGCCTGGTTCTCCATGATATGTCCCAAAATCGAATTATTCTTTAGACGAATCGGACCGAAACCAGTCGGTTCTAATCGGTTCCGATTCGGTTCCAGCTGGTGCTACCTCCCCCGAGTTAATGATAGACCGGGGCATTTTAATTGAAATTGAACATCCCGAACATCATTCTATTTCTTTTAACATTCACGTTCTCGATGTACCATTTTTGATGCCCCATAGTTCCTAATTCACGAAATCCATTTAATTAACAGTTAATTTTCGCAATACCCCTACCTTTTGAGACCCTTGTGAAATTTGTAACAAATGCTACAATCCTGACATTCTTAATTTTAATTTTTATGAAAATTATTAATAATTATTATACTTATTTATTTCACATCAAGATAATAATTCAGGAAAAATTTGGAAAAGGAGAAATAATGAACTAGTGCTTTCAAAGATATTTAAGAAATAGTTTTCAATCTCACTCACAACAGACCCCTCCCTCATAGTCCACTATCTAGCTAATCATATTCTTCAATCAATATATATCATTCATTCTCACATCGGGTGAAAGTACTTCACGATAAATTATTGGAATATTTGTTAGCTAAAAGTCTTCGTCCACATGATAAGGGGGACCATCTTCCTCGTTCAACTACCCAAACATTAATTTGGAAACAAGCAAGATAGTGATGATAGAAAGCTCAGGCAAAAATTAACTAAAGAATTTTCTAAATTACTTTATTGATAGAAAAGAGAGAGTGAAATGGAATAACAAATTTAACCCTAATAGAAAGTTTATGTAACTTAAGTCATGTTTGATATACAGTATTAGATACGATTAAATAATATAGCGAACAAGATTTTTATTATTATTTAATACTATTTGATGTATAATATACATTTTAATCCATCATAATACCATTATAATTTTTAATTATATTTCTTATACGATCTAATTGGATGCGCTAAACGTAACTTGAAAGTTTAGTGAATTATTGATATCTTTTAATAAAGTAAATTCGTTTTATTCAAACTTATTTCACTAATTTATGGAAGAAGAAAATAAGGAGGAAATGAATTTTCTATTCAATTTTGGGCTTCTCTTCAACTTAAGACTGCATAGTTATTTATTGGATTTCCTATCACGTAAGTTTATCCTCTCAATTTAATTAGGAATGACAAAAAACCCGTCAAACTCGATATTTGCGAGAATTACCCCCTCAATCGGGTATTCGGGTCGGAGGACTTCGCCCCGGGGTGGGTACGGATAACAAGGGCCCCACCCCGTTTAATCTTTTTCTAATTGATGTGCTCGTAGACTTGCATGTCCATTTATAATACGAAAAATGCATATTGGACTACAAATGAACGATTTCTAAAGTTGTCCTAATAAAATATAATATTTTATAATGGGCCTCAAAATAATGTTAAATTAATTTCATTGGGAATAGAAAACTATGAAAAGTTAACTAATTGACTATAAAAAAAAATCATCAGCATAGCTGGCATTGCTGGTCAGGCCAGTTATGAAATTAATGGAGAAAATTGCACCTTTCGTCTTCAATCCATACAAACAGTTGCAATGTAGTCCTCATTCAATTTATTTATTTTTATTTGCATAGTCATCAACCAACATCACAATTTACGTGGTGCAGTTCAGTTTACAAGCATCACTATTAATTGTAACTTATTATTTTTATAGAGCAACATTTATGAGAAAAGATTGAAGTTTAAAATGCATCAATCCTTCGTTCTTAATTCATAATTTTCCTAATTTTAACCGAATTATGCTACTCCTACAAAGCAAATTGTCCCCTGCCGTTGCTTGTACAAGGCGAAATATCAAAATCCTTTTTCATCATACATTCTAACAAAAAAAAAACATTTTTCACAAAATTTATTCTCATATTTTTTTATCAAACATGCCTTACATATTGGGAGTGAAAATCTAGTGAAAGTATGACATCTATCATTTTCTTACCACCCTGACCTCGTTTGTTTTAGATTTTGTGTGTAGTCAGAAATGTTTATGCTGTAGAATCCTATGACAAGTCCAATGAAAGGATGTCGGTGATCTAACAAACTCAAAAATAAGAATCTACCTCACAAAAGCATTTGGATGTCTACGGATTTGAAGAAGAATAATGCTCATTGGACATGGGCAATGACATGGATGAGGGTGACAGGGTGGTGTGGCAGACAGTGATTGAATATTGTGTTTTTTTTTTTCCAAATTGGTCAATCATGTATTGATACGTGCCCCTCAGTCATTGAATGTAGCAAAATTGTTGGAAAAAAAAGACCAAAGTCTTCATTTTTTCACCAATCTGACGCCTTTTCTTTTCAATTTCACTAGTTGTCAAAAAGGATGTCGGTGATCTAACAAATTTGAACAGTATAAAAGTGAAACATAATTAAATATTCAAATTAATTTTGCCTAAGAACTCGCCGATTAAATCTTCAAAGAAAATATATTAAATCCTATGCATCAATATATCAAACAAGTATTTTTTTTAAAGGTCTAATTTAACGTACTCACTCGTTAAATTATTATTTTAATGTTTATGGGTTTGCAATTTTGTCCCCTCTCGTCCCATGTAAAGTCTATAAATAGTTTTCTTTTTTATTTTTTTCATGAACAATACTTTTTTTTCTCTCTCTATTTGACTATTTGCCTACTTTTTCTTTTTTTTTTCTACTTTTTGTCTCTGTTATTCAACTAATTTTTATATGTTTCATGAATTGGTTTTTCATGTTTAATGTATCTCATGAATGGTTTGATCGTTCTTTGAAATTGCTTGCTTTGCTTCAGTTTAATCTAGTAATTTTTTTAATGGGAAATTGGCTTGTTTCCTTCCCAACTTTTTGTTTAAATTTCCAAGAAAATACATTAACGCGTATTCAGGGAATCTTGAAGTTGCATGGTACTTGATTCAATGAGAAACCGTGTTGTGTCAAATTAAACATTTTTTTTAATGGGAAATTGGCATGTTTCCTTCCCAACTTTTCAAGAATTTTACCTTTATTTTGTTAAATTTCCAAGAAAATACACTAACGTGGGGAATCTTGAAGTTGCTGGACTCTTGATTCAATGAGAAACCGTGTTGTGTCATATCAAACAACCAAATTATGATGGGGGAAAATTACAGCTTTAGTCCATATCCTATACACTTGATAGCAAACAGGTCTTCATTCCATTTCTTCTAGAATCCACATTCTCAAACATACACCATAGTTCTTTATTAATGAAATCCGTTTAATTAACTTCTCTTTTGCAATGACCCCTATCGTTTGAGATCCCTATGAAATAGGTAACTATTGTTGCAATCTTCACATTCTTAATGACTTTTCAACCTCTTACTGTAAAAATCACTATTTTTGTTCGTTGCTGTTTATTTGACAATTAAAAATTTAATATTTTCACCAAAAAAACTACAATACTTCTAACTTTACTTAAATTAATACAAAAATTAAAAACTAAGAAAGGAAATAGAATGAGTTTTTTTTTTTTTTTTGGTTTTGGTTTTGCATTTTTCTTCTATAATTAAAATTAAAGATCAAAATATTGACTTTTTAACCGTCAAATAAATTGTGGTAGATTGAAAAGTGATTTCACAGCCAAAGGTTAAATTATTGTTTAACAATACCAGGATTGATAAGTATCAATATAACAGGAACCCCAAATGAAAAGAGGTATTGCGCAAAATAGCCTTTAATTAACATACTAAAAAGTAAAATTTATACAGAAACCTCATTCTTTAACTTCAAAAATGTATAAGTAACACCCAACCACCATTAGTTGTCGTTGAATTTAGTTAAAGTATTCAAAGGCCACCGACCAAACATTTAACTTTTGAATTTTGTTTTTTCTTTTATTTTTTCTAGTTGATCGGGAAAAAAACTAGTTGGCAAAAGTATGCCCGACCAAAAAATTTTATTACTGGTAAAAGAGTGTTTTCACTTACTAATTTTTGTAAATCACCAAGGAAATCCTTTAGTTGTGTGTGACCTACACTTTTCAGAACTCTGGACCACTTTTCTTTGCATTGGATCTCCAAGAACGAACTTGTTCTTTAGCGCTGAAACTCCTAGAGCCTCTTCCCCAACTTCAAAATTCTAAAGGTTAATGTGAAGGTAAGGGTGTTTTGGGGTTTGATCAATGATTTATGTGTTTTGATCTCAGTGTTGAATATAGAATTTTATGGAACAACTAATAAAACAATGCTCTTGTTTGATCCTCATTATTTACAAAATACGTCTTTCTTGTTCTTCTTGTCAATCACACATTCTTTATTAAAATAATATTATACGCAAATTCAAACACAATTTCTTATTTTTTAACCACACATTCTTCATCAATCTATTATTTCAAAATGCATTATTCTCTCAAAATTGGGCTCAAACGGGCTCAATATATTTGGGATGTACGTATGAATCAAAGATCTTAAGGTTGAATCAAGGAATCAATGGTTTGAGTTTTGGATCTTCACAAGATGATCTATAATGTAAAATAATGATTCAACACACATCTAGAATGATCAAGGCTTTGGTATATATAATAGGTACTGTTTTTTTTTTTTTGGGGGGGGGGGGGTAATAGGATTAAAAATAAATATTAAAATCGAAACAGAATTCTATATCGCCGAGCCGTCATTCGATGCCAAGCTAGCGCCAAGGAAGTGACAGCTGAGCAGTCATGAATATTTTTATCGTAACTTTCTCTCTCGATATAAGATTGAGGTAACTCTAAGTGTTTTGGAAAAATAATTCAAAGGGCTATAATTCTTCTAGAAATAACATTTTTCCGTTTCAAATGTTTTCTATGTGAAAAATGCGTCGTAACATGTAATTGAGATTTCGCAGCATGACTTGTGCACCTCTTTGACATTTCTTAGACTTCTAATTGCATCTTATTGATCATATGTGATCTTCTTGGACATCTTATACTCTTTCAAGACCTATACTACAAACCCCAATTATTTTGACTTTACTTACAACTTAACTATAACTCAACTAACCTAGAATGGAGCAAAAAAGTACAAAATCTTATTCGTTAAGCTGTCTAATCCACTCCATTAGTGTGACCAATATGCCTTAAAATATTTAACAGAAAACAAAGGAAATCAACAATTACTGTTCAACAATTAGTTAAGCAGACAAGGAAGAGCCCCATTCTCCATAATAACCAGAAAACTTTGAAGAGAATTGAGTTTACTAAAAAGATAACGCTGCTTACATCCTTCGATGATAGTATTCTTATTAGAGTTTTATTTAGATGGCAGCCAACTTGACTTTATGAAGATGCTCATGAGAGTGTTAGCCCTTGTTTGGTACTGGTAGAGATTAAAATCAGATTTTTAGTAGATTTTGATCAAAGTTGATGAACTGTGTGATTGTGAAATGTGTGATTAAAATTAAAAGTTGACTTTGACTTGAGATTTTAATTGAATTTTGATCCATACCAAATGGGGACTTAGTGTAGATCTCTCCAGCTGATACAAAGTTGACAAAAGGGTTCATAAAAGAATTGATTCCACTATCAAAAATTTCAGATCATCGGGGTCACTAAACATTTAAAACATTTTTCCTAGTCCCCTATTGTTACACCCCCACTCATTTCTAGTCGAAGTCTAAGACTTTATTTAATCAAATTCAACTGGTAAACTCAAATAAGGATTTAAGTCGAACATATGATTTTCATGTGGTCTAATTCGCAATTACAAGTACTTGAGGGCCAATAATAAAATAAAATAGAAATTTAAGGTTTTAATTTTTTATTATTAGAATTGAAGGAGTTATATTATAGGAAGAATGGGAACTTCAGATGCAATTAAGTAATGGTTATCTACTAACTCAAGGATAATTGATCCATTTTTTCTCATTTTTGGGGAGAAGGTCTCTCCTCCGTCTACTGCTTTGGAAAGGGAGAGAAAGGAAAGAAGAGGGGGAAAGGAATTGCCTAAATATAAAACAATCCAATAGTATTGATTATTGTTTTAAAAACCGACCTGAGTATCGACCCATAAAAGAAAAAGGATCAAGGGTTGAAGGGTCGAACCGAATGCTAAAATTGAATAAATATATAAGCATGTAAACTAAAAATTATTGTAATAATAATAATAACAACAACAATAACAATAATAAAATTTTTTGTTTTAATTTACTAATTCAAAGTAAAAATAAATTCATGTTTGTTAATTAAATTTATTATCTTAATTTATTTAAAAACTTTAAAAACTAACAATTAATATGTTCAAAATAATTGCTTTATTCAAAATATAATTAATTTTGATTATAGTTTTGTTGTGGCTATGATTTGTTAATGATGGATATAATGAGTAAAGTATTAAATATTTAAAATTGGCTACAAATCTTATCCCACGTTGGAAGAATAATGAAAACAATGGAAAAGGAGTCTCTGTAAAATGGTATAGCACTTAGAAGAAAAATTGAAATGGACTTATTAGTTCAATAAGTGAGCCAATCAAAGAAGTTAAAGTTTTTCGTTAAAAAAAAAAAAAGTAAAAAAATTCTAAACCGTCAAAAATTGGAAATGGTTTTTCAGTTCATGGTTAAACTAGCCAGTATATCATCGATTTTTCTATTTTTGGTTAATATTTTATAATCGAATTGGATTTGAGGTCGATTCTTGATTTTTCCTATTGAACCTGTCGATCCAGTCCAATTTTTATAACATTGGTATAGATATCCAGCCAAAGAGAAAAGTAATAATATAATGGATTATACTATTTGTACATAAAAATGATACATAAGATATTAAATAAAATGACGTGGAAAGAAAATATTGGATGAAAAGTTAGTTGCGTTTTAAATTAATAAATGATGGAGTCTCATATGACATTATATAATCCCTTAACGTTCCATAACTAAGGACAAGATCACTACATTTTGGTGAGTCGCCAGCAACATTTCCTAATGTGGAAATTCCCAAACTGCCTACATAAAGACAAAGTAGTGGTACAATTATTTATTTACTAGGGGAACAAAGAAGTCTCACAAAAATGGGAACTGCACCAATCAGTGATTTCTAATTAATTAACTTAAAATCTGAATTAGTGATTGCCAACTTTTGTGAGAATTCTTTGTAATCACCATGAACAATCGCGATCTTGGTGTTATCAGATGTCCCAGATGCAATGTTTGTAAGAGCCCAAGCTGCCAAAAACAAGCAAAAGGAATAACCATCTCTTGAAACACAAGAAATAAACAATTATTAACAAAAATTTATACATGAAGTTGGGGGTAATCATATCTTGCAAGAAACTCAACAAATCGAGGAAGAACTCCTGACTTGTAAATTCTGAGATGAATGAATCGAATTTGCTGTGAAATTAATTCTTGAATTCCACTTAATGAATAATACAGGGTACAAAGTATAACATATATACACGTTTGAATGAGGTAAATGACAAAATCAGTTACAAATTAGTAGAAGAATATTCTCCTAACAGAAACCATGTGCAAGGCAAAACGGATTGTGAGGCATCATGTCTTCTAGTATATTCCATTGCACAATCAAAAGCTGATGAAGCTAGAATGGGTGACTAGGCAGCTGATGGTGCTACATTGGGTGATTAGGCTGCTAGCTCCCTTTCTCCTTTAGCTCGTGCTTCTCCCTAGCTTGTGCTTCATGTTTCAACAGCCCCCCGCAAGGTGGAGAGTGAATGTTTGCTACTCCCATCTTGTCCAAATAAAGATAGAAACTTGCAGAGTTCAATACCTTAGTCAGGATGTCTGCAACTTGAGAACTTGTGTGTACATATTCTGTGGCTATTTCTCCTGCTTGTATTTTGTCCCTGATGAGATGACAATCTATTTCTATATGTTTAGTTCTCTCGTGAAAAATTGGATTTGTGGCGATGTAGATAGCTGATTTATTATCGCAATATAAGCTGGCTGCTTAAGTGTGCTGGACCTTTAAATCCTTAAACAAGTATCTCAGCCAAGTTAATTCACAACAAACATTAGCCATCGCCCTATACTCTGCCTCAGAAGATGATCTTGATATTACACTCTGCTTCTTCGACTTCCAAGACACTCAGGATGATCCAATAAAAACGCAATAACCCGTTACTGACTTTCTAGAGTCTGGACAACTCCCCCAATCTGAATCTGAGTATCCTTTTAGCAGGAGCTCAGAGGTAGAATGATAAAATAACCCTTGTCCTGGGGCTCTTTTAAGGTACCTTAACACCTTGTGTGCTGCATTGAGATGAGGAATTCTCGGATGATCCATGTACTGGCTTAGAATCTGGACTGAATAGGATATGTCTGGCCTAGTTATAATTAAATTAACAGTCGTCCAATGAGTCGTCTGTAGATAGATGGATCATTAAGCACTTTCCCTTTCTCTTTTGATAATTTTATGTTTTGATCAAGTGGAACCTTTGCTGGCATCGACCCTATGGTTCCTGAATCTGCAAAAATATCCAGTGTATACTTTCTTTGGTAAATGTGAATTCCCTCTTTCGATCTGGCCACTTCAATACATAGAAAGTATTTCAATTTTCCCAGATCTTTAATTTTAAATTGAACATCAAGTGCTGTCTTGAGGTTGTTTATGGCTTCCAAGCAATTTCCTGCTATAATTACATCATCCACATATACTAAGACTGCAACAAATGAATTTTTAGTAGCTTTAACAAACAAGCTGTAATCAGCTTTCGATTGAGTGAAACCGTGTTGAAGGATAAAGTTGGATAATTTCGCATACCATTGTCTTGAGACTTACTTGAGTCCATACAAACTTTTGCGACGTTTGCACACCTTTGATCCATAAAGATTGTCATACCCTGGGGGTAGCTCCATATATACCTATTTATTCAAATCTCCATGCAAGAAGGCATTGTTTACATCTAATTGGTAAAGGAACCAGCCTTTTATGGCTGCAAGAGCAAGCAGGGTTCTAACTGTGACAAGCTTTGCTACAGGTGAGAAGGTTTCATGATAATCTAAACCTTCTTGTTGGGTGTAGCCTTTTGCCACTAGTCTCGTTTTGTGCCTTTCCACACTTCCATCAGCATTGAACTTTATTTTGTAAACCCATTTACACCCTATTGCCTTCTTGTTGAACGGCAGATCAACCACGACCCATGTGTTATTCAACTCAAGAGCTTTAATCTCACTTTCCATGGCTTTACACCACTCAGGGAATTTGATAGCCTCTTGGTATGTTTTTGGTTCACAATGTGTAGTTTTTGAAGAGATAAAAGCTTTATGAGGTACACACAATTTTTCATATGACATAGTGGAATTTAGAGGATAAGGACTACCTGAAGGGATAGAACATGCCTTTTTGTTCAAGGCCTGGAATGGAGAAAGCAAACTGGCCTGTTGACACACAAAATCTTGTAGCCTTGCACGAGTTTTTCGAATTCTGGTGGATCTTCTAGGCAAATGTGGTGTAGTCTGATTGTTGTCAGGTGCTTGCTGGTTTGACTGTTGTGAAGAGGGATCAATTTGAGAGTTATCAGTGTGAAAGTTATCTTCAGGTTCTGCAGGATCAAGAGTTTGATCAGATTGATCCTCTCCCTCTTTGTAAAAATCAATTGGGACAGAGAAGATAGGATTTTGAGGAAAGCACGGATTAGCAGGATCTGGTGCGATGTGCATACTGGTGACCTTAGCTTCTTTGTATGGAAAAATGGATTCATGAAATATAACATTCTTTGATATGAACACCCTCTTTGTTTCCAAATCAAGTAGTTTGTAACCTTTAACGCTAAATGGATATCCTAAGAAAATGCACCTTTTTCCTCTAGAGTCAAACTTATGTCTACCATTCATGAGTGTTGTGGAACAGGCTAAGCATCCAAAGACCCTTAGATGAAAGTATGAGGGTTTCTTCTGAAATAGCATCTCAAATGGGCTTTTATTTTCCTGAAGTGTTGTGGAGGTTCTGTTAATTAGATAGACGGCGGTCAAGACACATTCATTCCAATATTTCAATGGAATGCCACTTTGAAATCTAAGGGCTTTTGCAATGTTTAATATGTGTTGATGTTTCCTCTCAACAATAGCATTTTGTTGAGGGGTTTCAACGCAAGTTCTTTGATGGATCATTCCTTTATCTAGGTAGAATTGTTTCATATTAAATTCTGCTCCATTATCACTTCTCACCGCTTTGATTTTGCTTTGAAATTGAGTCTCAATCAGTTTATAAAAATTTTGCAAAGCACTGGTGGCTTCCGATTTCAGAGCCCGTTTGGTATAGATTAAAATTGGATTAAAATGAAAAACTAGCCGTTATTGTTGACTTTTATTAGACGAGTGGGGCCCAATAACGGCTATATTTTCAATTTTAATTGAATTTTAATTGTTACCAAACAGGCTCTCAGTTTTAGCATATATACCCAGGTGCACCTACTAAAATCATCCACTATGGTTAGAAAGTAATGTGATCCATCATAGCCAATTTCATT
>CAIGRT010179457.1:0-12626 GCA_903798405.1 Fraxinus platypoda
TTTAATTGCCAAAAACATTTCTTGATTTCGTATAATTTAATATCAATCTGTCCATGTAACATTTCGGGCATGAAGTGCCAAAATAATTCAGATTTTTTGTTCATTGCAATTATGGAGATCAAATATTATATAAGTCATAAGTCAATTATAAATCTGTCCAACTCGACCCGCCTACTTTAATCTTTGTAGACAAGTTATCCCAACTCGACCAATCTGACCCAACCCGACCGATACTTGGATTGGGTTGGATTGGGTTGGGTTGGGGTTGAGGCAAAAATCGATCCAACCCAACTCAACTCATCCCCACCCCTAGTTCAATGTTTCTTTTGTATACCTTTGTCAAACTTTGCTTATTATTGTATTTTATTAGTCACTAAATTTTTTTTAGTCACAATTCTAAGTGATAGTTCAACTCTAATATGTTGCACTCCATCACTCATATTTTTGTATTTTATTAGTCACTAAATTTTTAAAATACTTTCGAATGGTTATTTAAATTTAACGTGTTACATTCTGTCACTCGCTCAACATGTTTCATTAATTATTGAACTTATACTTTCATCGTATTTTACTTACTGAACTTTAAAAAACTTTTGAGTGTTTACTGAACTTTACCCAATGAATTCAACTCTTCAAAAATTTAAGACGCTGAAGTATAAAATGCCATGCAGACTGTTACACTCTTTCCTCTTGAATCACCTTGTGAGAACTCTAAAAAGTATCCCCTTGTTTGGGCTACATTAAAATCATGGTTTAGGAAAAAAAAAAATTGGAATAATGATTTTTTGAAAAATATGTGGTTAAAAAAGAATGAACAGTTTTAAATTTACGTGTAATATTATTTTATTTAAGAACATGTGATTGAAAAGAAATAAAAAAATGCATTTTTAAATAAAATGGAGCCCCAAACAAGGCTATATTTTGTTAGTCTTGATTAATATTATCGACTCTAAATCGAAAATTTCGCCGTTGTTGGAGATATTTTTTTTGTTATTTGAGTCTACAATTTCAATCGAAATAAATAAATAATTTTCTAATTTTTTTTCTCTAAGGAGGAATATTATAATCTAAATTTAAATTTATGTCAGAAATTAGCATTTGTCTATCCCCTTGAACATAGCTTTTGACGACTAGATAAATTATATCTTTTTGATCAATATCAATTTCTCATCTTAGATTGAGAATCTTATTATCTATTCGATATTTATTTATTTATTATTTATTTTTAGATCGAATCTCATAAAAAATCAAGTGTACTCAAAATAATTATGAAGTTCAATGACCACTCGAAATCATTTTAAAGTTTAATGAGTAAAGCATGATGGATGTATACGTTCAGTAGCTAATGAAATATGATGGTTGAGTGATGGAGTGAAATGCAGTAAAGTTTAGTGATCACTCAGAAATATTTCAAAGTTCAGTGAGAAATATGATAAGTGAAAGATGAAATACGATATATTAAAGTTTAGTGACCACTTGAAAGTATTTTAAAATTCAGTAAGTAAAACGTGATGAAGATATAAATTCAATGGCGAAGAAAACATTTAAATCTTTGCATAGTGTGTACAAGTTATAGTAAACCCTTTGTTTCCTTGTGAAAAATAAAAAAACTAATTGACGCATTGATTCAATGATCCTCGGGTGCGCAAATGGTTTTTAACATTTCATTTCTGGTATTAGGTTTTTGACCTATCATTTTCACGTGTAAGTTGAATTTAGGTATTAATTGAGCAAGTTTTCAAATTAGTATCATGATTCAACTTAAATTTCTTATAAGATAGAGATTCTAGGTTTGAATTCTAAGAGACGCGAAAGAAGTCGGTATGTCATATGTCCTGTCCATTTTGGGAGAGTTTCTGTCTGACAACAAAATGTAATAAGCTAACTGTTTGGACATAAATGTTGGATCGTTACATAATACTCTCATTTAGTGTCGAACAATTACTTCCGCACCAATCCCTACAATTGATGACGATAGACTTTCATCCTTAAATTATGTCCATTGTGATATTGTCATCAAGTAAATCATGCATCACATGCTTCAATTACTGTCACGTCATAATGCCAACACGCTGCATTGCTTTCATCCCACCAAATTTGTGACTTACCCCATGCATCACGCACACCTTCGAACATGGCATTAGAATCGAGCAAGACAGTCCCCGTGCCATGTTCATTTTCTCGGTAAGGATCCTCACACATGTATAGGATATCACCAGTTTTTCATATAGTGGAAATTTTGTCTTTGATAGCCTTTGATTTTTTCAGTTTTCATGTAAATTCTTGTGTTGTTATTTTTCTATACTTATTTCTTGTCTTCTTAATACTTTCTTAGTAAGGAGGATTCTAGGTAAAATCGAAAACTAGTCTAGTTGCTAACAAGGATATCAAAGCAAGGTCCTTTGCTGAGACGAAGTTTGGTATTGTAGTGTGTATACTTAACGATATAGGTGGGTTCTATCCGACGAGATTGGATTTTAAGTGAGACTATTGTGACTCCTCCAGTTATTCATGGGGACTGACCTAGTGGTTACCATTACCGTATAAATTCATCGAACTAAGATCGCATAGCAGAAATGTCATGTGTCAAGTGTTTAAAATTTTGAGAAGAACTAATTTTTTGCTTATGGTAAGTACAAGTCGATATGATCTATTAATTCAATTTGAACTAGACAGAAACCTACTCACATTTCCAACAAAGATGCCGAAACATCCAGTATGAGTGATGAAGATTGGAAAAATTTAGATTTGAAAGTTGCAAAAACACTAAGCATGTGCTTGACCAAGAATGCACGAAATTTCTACGATAAAGAAGATATGGAAAAAAAACTTGAATGACTGTATCAGAAAAGAGCCTTTCAAATCGGTTGTACCTAGAAACAATTTTATTCTTTTTGGATGAGTGTAGCTATGGAAAATCCCCGACCATCTGAGTATACTCAATGAGATCATACATGAAGTAAAGACTATGGAGTTAAAATTTATGACGAGGATCGAAGGTTTAAGACTCGTTTGGTTTCTTCCATCTTCATAAGAGGATATGAAATCTATTCCGATTTATGTTAAGGAAACTATTAATTTCACAGGAGTTACCCAAAAACTTATTTATGTAATGTGGGTGAGTGATGGAAGTAATATTCCAATAGAAACCTGAGCACTCATGGCTAGTAATTGAAAGGTGAATAACTCTATAAAGAAGAAAACAATTTGTTAGGCTTATGGACAATTAGGGCACCTCAAGAAAAATTGGACCAAGAGGTAGAGCAAGTTTGACTTGTTGCTCAAATTCTATAATTGAAGATACTGATGATGATGTCTGTAATAGTGTGTCTTCTCTTTGCCTGAGACACAATGATATTCTTTAAAAATGACATGTTCATCCCCATTGCGTGTCCTTAGCTTTCATGAAAGAGGATATGTTGCTGTAAACGGGCTGCAAGTTTGCACACATACATTGGTTTGGCACCGACGCAAGGTATGTGGTGGAATTTATGTCGAGTGCTGATGAACTCCTGCCATTAATGTTAGCAATATTGATTGACATGAGCCAACTTGAAATTCTCAAATTTGTTTGATTCTACGTACGTAATTCGTTATGGTGGAATACAATAATTCTTTTTAAGAAAATAGTGGCTGTTGCTAAAAGAAGAGTTCATCAGATTTTTCTCAAAGGCATGATCAAGAACGCTAGACGAGATGGTAGAAGGTATTGACTCTCTTTGAGGATTGTTTCAAAGAGTATAATCGTTTGAGTGTGGTAAAGCTTAGTTAGTGTTATTGGGTTATAATTAGCGTTCGTAGTGTGCGAGAAATAGTGAAATACTATATAATCTCAACAAATTTTCGTATTGTGGAAAATCTTTGTTTTTTGACATCATATATTTTTTCTCCGATTTTTTGGGTTTTCACGTAAGTCCTCGTGTTGTTATTCTTCTATACTTGTTTTTTCGGTCTTTTTAATATTTTCTCAGTAACGACATCTTGGGATAAATATGGAATTTGGTCCAAGCTTCTAACAAATTAGAAATTGATTGAATGAAATAGACAAATACAACTAGACACAATCATTTAAGTCAAACAATAGACATACAGAATAGATAGATCTCCCACAAATGCATGCTATTGTCGTCTTCTTCATTATCATCGCCTCTTTACTGAATGTACAGAGGCAAAGCCGATGCGATAAAAAAGTATTTTCACATAAAGAAAATTTTTTATCACAAAAAAAATGTTTTATTAATTTTTTTGGGTAGGAGCTTGTAGCATGGGGAATACCTAAATTCGTCCCTGCTCAAAATTACACCAAATTGTGTTGTTGCATATTGAAAATATAACAAGGGCCTATTTGACATGAGTTATATCTTTAATTTTGTTTCATGTAAAAGCTTTTTACGAGGAAACTATCTTAATATTTGTCTAAAAAATAATTTTTAAAAGAATTTCCTAACCTGCTAATTTTAAAGAAAGACAAATTAAATCGGTTTCATCTAAAAGCTTTTTAACTAAAAGAAGTTCTTTGATAAAATTCGTTAAAAGATTTCAAAAGTAGCTTTTGAGTTTCAAATGCTCATCTTGTCGTCTTTAAAGTCATACTAAACGAGGTTTAAGCACTAGAGTTGAAATTGAACTCAAAACTAAAAAAATTACAAATATTGATAACGTGTTCTCTGAAATTCATTGACAGTAAGTCAATCAAGTATAAATTCTACTATTCTTTCCCAATTTTCCAAGTCCACAATTGATGGATCGAGAGGGGCATATATAAAGGAAAATTACCTCAATCCCTTCTTCTTAAATTTCAATTTCAAAAATTAAATTTTAATTCATTTTTTTCATCATTCTTGTGTTAATTATATTTTTTAAAAACGAATACACCCACTGATACCATACCCACCCTAAAACCATATTATCTCGCTCTACACAAATTCCCAACCCACCATCTCTCTCGCACAAACAGCTTTATACACAGTTCTTCAATGGAAAATTTTTGATATGTGAGACTTAATATTTATTTGGTGAAATCAAAATGAGAAATGCTAGATATACACCAGTTTGACAGCCCTCGCGGGCCCCACCACCATGTGAAGGGGTTGTCAAATTGGTGTACACTCAACATTATTCAATCAAAATTGGATAAAAATCGTGGGCCCCACTCCTATGTGAGGGGGTTGTCAAACTGGTGTACACTCGGCATTATTCAATCAAAATTGGAAATGCTGGAGAGTTTCATTAATGGAAAGGGGGCTTGACCTTCTAATCCCATTGATGACATCAAAACTTATCAGACTAAATCTGGACCGTCCATTCAACACCGCATCCACTTGCACCTCAATGTCGTCGTCTTCCCCCTCTTCTCCTCCGAACTTGGTTCGACGCGTTCAAATCACCCCAATAGTGACTTGATCACATACAGTCACAGTTTAGACAGATCTGATCACATACAGTCATAGTTTAGACAAATCTCATAACAGTTAGTCATGGATAACACAAGTTTGGTCATTATGATTTTATATCGAGATTTACTTTGTATTTACCGAAGGATTTAGGTTGAGGCGGGGCGGTTAATGAAGCTATATTAGAATATATAGATTTTAAATTAGGTGAGTATGTATTTTGAATTTAAGGAATATGTGCAGGAAATGTGTAGCCTTATGAAGAAGAAGATAATCGATGTTGGATCAAGACAATTTCAGAAATCTAATTTTAGGTGATGGTCGCAAGAGGTGGTGGCCGTGGATGTGTAGATACTGGGAGTTCAAAGGTAGTGGGGCGACACGGGCATCAACAATGACGACAATAGTTAGTTTCGACGATTGTGGGTACGAGAAATGGGGATGGATTTAGAAGAATTGAATTAAGTGATAGGGTGAGGTGGTGTGAGGTAGGGTATGAGATTGTGATAAATTGATTTATTTATCACCCGATTTTTGAAAATTATACAATAGCATTATTCATTTTAAAATTATATTCTCAATGTGCGGTGGTTATTAATTTTCTCCCATATATAATGGGCGTTAAAAAAAACAAGGATTTTCACTACTTGGAAATAATCAAATCAAATATTCCATAAAACGAAAATAGGATATTCTTTTGGCACATTGACTAAAAGGTTTCGCAACCAATAAGTTCCGAACACGTCACGAGCTCACTGAACCACGAAACATCTGATTATAAAATCCACTTCCATATAACTGCACGGTTCCTGGAAGGGCACAGAAGCATTGCTAAAGTTTCTTTCTACTTTCTTTCTCTAGGGTTTATTCGCTGCGTCTCATAATGCCTCGCCGTAGCTCTGGTGGTGAGTTTTCCGCTTTTCCTTCTTCATTTTCCGTCAAATATATCAAGATATTTTCCGATCTAAATACTTTAATGGGTTTTACACGTTGTACATGTTTCTGTTTAATTTCGAAGATACTGTAAAGTGTAAAGAGGTTCCTTTTCATTTTTGCGTGACTTATAGTTTAGCCTATTTCTCCAGGTTTATATCACTTCCTTGATTGAGATAATATCGGGTATAGGGTTTTGAATGCTGTACTCCCTGAATGTTTTTGCTTTTTGTAGAATTTAATTGATATATTCTGATAAACGTGCGTAAGAGTCTTGCTTTTTAGGAAAGCTACCGTATTAATTATTTATAGTAGCTAAAGGCTCACCCTGAATATTGGCTAATTGAAGGTCGTTTTGTGCTTGTCTGTGCTTGGAGTAAGACTATCGTGAGATATCGGTGTCAGTATCTTATACCTGATTCTCTTTATGTATGAGACGTGGGACTTTACTATTACTTTAAGTTGTCATTGTTTTGTTTTATTTTTTTCTCCTGTTTGCTATGATGCTATCAGTATGATGGAAGAGTGTGATTTAGTTCTTGCAAGCCTTATTTCTATTTACTTTTTGGTTCTATTTCTTAGTACATGTTTGATAAAGATTTTTTGAGAATTCTTCTTTCAAAAATGTATTTTTTGATGAACTTGTAGTTAAAAATTTTTGGGAAAAGTTGTGGAAAATGTTTTTTTTTTTTTTGGAGAACGTGGAATTGAAAATGTGTGTGGGAGAGAAGTGATTTCTCAAAGAACAATGGCTTTGCTTTATGGAAAACATACTTCAGATGGTTGACTTGATAAACTCTGAATTTCTTCTTTCTTTCTTCCCTTTTATTTTGTAATGACCATTGCAATTAGCCCTGGTTTTTTACAAGATAAAGCTTGGTTTATTTTTTTATTTGCGTAATGTTGATGCTGGTTTGAGATCTCTATTTAAAATATACATTTATTTACTCAAATGGATGACTTAAGTTCTCCCTAATTGCTACGGATGATTTCTGTCAACCCTATCTGCTAATGTTACATTTGACATGCAATGTGGTTCTGTTAGTGTATGTCTAGCTTTTATAGAAGTCAATTACTTGTAACTTTTGATATCTATTTTGCAGGAAGATCTGCACGTCCTGCTCCTCGTGCTGCTCCAGCACGCAATCCTCCTCAGCCAGGTAACTCCATTGATCATTTAAGAGTTCACACAAATAATTTTCGACCACCTAGTAGTCTTCTTGAATTTCCAACTCCAAAAAATAAAAATAAAGAAACAACCAAGTTATCATTTCTCTTTTGACTTAAGTTTTGTTGAACCCAACATTGCAGGTATTATATAATTTTGTTAAATGTACTATTATACATGTTGCTTCGGAGCTCACAGCGTCTCATGGTTGCAGTGAATCGTGCTCCTCCTCCAGTTCCTGCTCAAGCCAGCAGTGGTGGATCCATGCTTGGAAGCATTGGTTCAACCATAGCCCAAGGTAGAGAAGACATTTTTCTCAAAAATGAGCTGTATACTATCTTACAGGATGAATGACAAAAAATTGAACGAATCTCCTTTTTCTTCAAATTCCATAGGAATGGCTTTTGGCACTGGAAGTTCAGTGGCACACAGGGCTGTGGATGCTGTTATGGGTCCTCGCACAATTCAACATGAAACTGTTTCTTCTGAAGCAGCTGCACCAGCAACTGCCGCAAACAATATGGGTGGCTCTGATGCTTGCAGCATACATTCAAAGGCATTCCAAGATGTATGTCTCCTCCTTTGCTATCTTTTTGCAAATCTTTATTTTATTGAAGCTTATCTGAAAGTTGAGCAATAACTGTTCTATCTCATGGCTTTAAATCGAAGTTCGATTTATTTAAAAATTTTAAATTAAGATAATGTCATCTACGACTACAATACTGAAGTGATTCTGTTTTAAATTTGTAAATCTGTGACATGGGGCCTTGATTCCCTTGCTTTCAATTTGGATTGTGTAGTAGTTTGGTTTGGGTAAAAGCTTAGCCTAATGCTCCTTGTAAATAGATGTTATCTTAAGATACTACAATTTGCAGTAGTATAATAATTCTAACATACATGGCGTGTTGAATCTGACATTTCTGATTTTATATTGGATCGTAACATATTAACTTTATCATAGGATACATATGACATAGAGAACATGGCAATCTCTGATTTTAGCCTTATCCCTCTCTGTATGATTTTATATTTCACTAATTTGATCCAGTTTAATATCTTCACACCGGTTTGCTTTTTGATTGCAAAGGGTAAGTTTCTCAGAACATATGTTGATCTTTGATTATTTTTGCAGTGCTTGAATGGATACGGCAACGACATCAGCAAGTGTCAGTTCTATATGGATATGTTGGCAGAGTGTAGGAGAAATTCAGGTTCTATGACGAGTTCCTAAGTCTGGTATCTTGGCCTCACGAGCTATCTGATGCATCATTTGTGTTTCTGATTTCTGGTGAACCTTATGAACTATAATTGAGTATTCTTGCCAGTGGACATTTTACCATTGAACATGTTACTGGTGTTTTTCAATAAATAATTGTTTGAAAATGCAAACACAGTTCAGACATACATTATTAATTGCTTTAAATGGATTTGCCCCTACAATTTACTAGCGGTTTTATGTGGTACTTCAACATTTTACCATTGTATTTAGGTAGATTCTTATTCGTGTTCAAGTTAATCCATTTTGAATAGGTGCGAGGGATTATTGAAAATCCACCCTTAACTTAGGTGTACGACCTTATTGGTTTGGCTTCGATTATACAATTCTAAGGGCCTTTCTTTTCTGTTCTGTATGTGCACCAGATTTTGAATAAAAATATTGTGTAGACTTGGTGGTTGCCCATGTACATGTTTTTCAAATTTCATCCGTTGATTATTCCATGCCATCACTCTAATAAATAGACGGCCTCGAAAGTTCATATTTAGATAAATGTTTTGTCAAACATTTGAAAGTGTCATCCCTAAGCTTTTTAGCAAATTGAAGTGTTCCATGTGTTTCCTTTACCGTTTAACATCCTTGTTTTTGTTTCATTCATTGCCCTCTAAAGTACTTGAGATTCGTATGATAACTACGATTTTGTAACCAAATTGAAATTGTTTTAAAAATACTAGTACAACAAGAAGGTTTCCTGATTAGAAATGTCTTGCCAAACTGCCCAATTCCAAGATTCCATCACAATCTCCCTTTGAGGAAGCCAATGCAAAGTTTCTTCCATGCCTCTTTGTCTGGCTGATTAGCCTCCAACTTAGACTTGGCTTCTTCAGCAAGAGACTCCTATAGATATGCAGTCATTCAGGTATAATAATGTGAAGAATTAGAGAATTGAAATGCAGGGTTTTTTTTGGGGTTTAAATTTTTACCTCAATGAAATCACGGTGGAGAAGTCGGTCAATGAGGTGCAATAGGATGTCCTTAGTGTACTCGGGGTGACCTTGAATGCCCATAAAATGGTCTCCATACCGGAACATTTCAATTCCAGTTTTGTTTGACCATGCGATCACCTCTGCTTTTGGAGGGAGCTCCCAAACCTAATCCATTAGTGTAGAACTGTGAGGTTTTATCATTTTGACATGATTGTAATAATATTTCAAAGTCGAGAAGGTTGTAGGAACCTCATCTCTGTGGCACTCAATGATAGATAGGGAAGCAGGCATTTTTAGAGAGGAGAAGGTCTTCGATGGTTGTAAATAGATATTTGTGATTCCGATATCCCAACCTGAACTTGCTCGTCCAATCTTTCCTCCCAAAGCTCGTCCCAATATCTAGTAACAAAAAAAAAACCAACCCTTTCACACAAAAGCATAGGTTATACATGGTGCTATTTGAAGCATTCTTGTCGTCTCTACTTTGCATCATAACTAAGAAATGTAAATTGATGGGGATCGACATCGTTTTGAGATGGAGCAGGGTGGGCGCATTGTGGAGTTTCAATCAAATATTGAGCAACTATATGGTATTTATTATTTACTATACTTAATTTTAATTATACATTCTCTCGATAAAATAATTTTGTACATTGACTGTGGACTTATAATTTTCTACTTCTTAAATATACATTCTTTCTTTTTATCACAAAATTTATCATAAAAATTTGAGCTATGCTACAAGTACAACCCGGGTGATAGCTCGGGTCACAGTCCTCTCACATTCAGGGGGCGAGGCCCTTGATTAAAATAATCACGGGCCCCACCGTTTGTGAGAAGGCTGTGACCCGAGCCGTGAAGCTCGAGTTGTACAAATAGACATTCTAAAAATTTTTTACCATCAAACATAATGATTGACGTATATGCTCTTGATGTTAAAAGACAAACTTGTCAAAACATTCAACGCATATTTGTCTACCATTAAAACAAATTTTTTTTTTATTTTTCGTCTCACTCGTTTTAAAACCTCACATTAACCCAATTAAATATTTTACACGTAAATTCAAATTTTTTTTTTAAACACACGTTCGTCAAAAAATTTACTATTGTAAAATTTATTTTTTCTCAAAAAACACGTTAAAATGGTTGTCGGGATTAAAATACGTATTTAAATAAGGAGTGGTTATCCTCTTCAACCTAATCCTATTCAACATGAGATATTTTGTTATTCCCATATAAAACTAATAACTGCAACGTGAAAAAAACGTGGTATCATCACAATCAAATCCAAGGTTTCTATATATATATATATATATATAGCTTGTCAAAAACTGTGTACGGTTGCTTTTCAAATCAAACAAAACACATGCACCTAGATTTATATAACAATTAATTTATTTTATTTTTTTAACCTATTTTACCAAATAAAATATACTGGTTAAAATGGACGCTTTTCAAGAGTTATAGGGTCTATGTGAAGATTGGAGAATTAAACATAAAAAGAGACCAAAAAATAAAATAAATAATGCTATTTATCTCCGTGTTAACGTCAGTTTAGATGGCTACGTTAAATGATAAAATCATTTAAATGCAAACTCAGATCACTGGAGTGTAGTCACTTAAATTGACGTTAACATCCGTCGGGAATATATTGCGTAAGGGGAAAAAATTGTCACCTTTAGCACCGAAAAAGGACAGCACCCCCTCCACCACTCAGATCAGTGGAGTGTAGTCACTTAAATTGACGTTAACATCCGTCGGGAATATATTGCGTAAGGGGAAAAAATTGTCACCTTTAGCACCGAAAAAGGACAACACCCCCTCCACCACTCAGATCAGTGGGGTGTAGTCACTTAAATTGACGTTAACATCCGTCGGGAATATAATCAATATATTGCGTAAGGGGAAAAAATTGTCACCTTTAGCACCGAAAAAGGACAACACCCCCCACCCCCTTCCCCCCGACACCCTCGAAAATATGACAGCTGTACATCAGACACGAATTGAAACAAAAACAAAAGAATCAAAAGTGCAAAAGGGACTAAATTGTAAGGAAAAAACTTACCTGATGACCAAAGCAAATACCCAAAACTTTCTTTTTCATTCCATTCAATTTCTTGAGCAAATTCAAGAGTTTACAGATCCAAAGATCATTGCCATGAGCGTCATTACAGCTTCCTGTGATCACAAATCCGTCGTATTCTCCGACCTTTTCATCTTCTGGAAATTCCCCATTCGATACTCGGAACATATCCCATGTTTCACCTTCTTCCTCCAGCATTCGTACGAAAACCCCGAAATACCCCCCATAGATTTTCTTTACGTAGTCTGAGTCATCTGCACAAAGAAGAACAGCAAACTTTTGGCTACCCATTCTCTCTCTCTATGTATATGCGTGCGTGTATGTAGAGAGAGAGAGAGAGAGAGAGAGAGAGGGTGGGGGAATTCAGGACTGACCTTTTAGTACTGGGAGAGGGGAATATAGCAATGAGATTGATACCACAAAAACGACGTGTTTATGACAAATTTACCGATTTTGAATTTACAAATTTATCCTTCAACAAAATTTTAGGGAAAATTGTACATTAGTCCCCTATATTTAACATTAATGTAATTTTTGTCCCCAACCTTCAATAGAATTTTTTAGTCCTTTTAACACATTTTCTATCTACATTTTTTTGTACATTGAAAATGAATTTAAAAAAAAAAAAAATGGAGAGAAGGGGAAACACTCGCTAGCTTCTAATAGAAGCAACTTATGTTATGTTACAAAATGCAAAGGATTTTGAACTTTGGGTCCGTTTGATTGTAAGAGTGAAATTTAGGTAGAAATAAAATAAATTCTAGGGAATTGAATTGCCTAGAATTGTTTTTCTGGGAATTGTCAATTAATTGTATTTAATTGGTATAATTTTTCACGTGGAAAATAT